>VXAA01006848.1:10119-56266 GCA_013399115.1 Anseranas semipalmata | reverse complement strand
GCTCCCGGAGCTCCCCTTCCCCCCGCCCTCTGCCTAGCGCCGCGTCCCGCCCTTCCCCTTCCGCAGCGCGAAGCGGCGCCACCTCCCCGGAGCTCCCCGGGGGCACCCCTGCGGCTGCCGCTCCCGCTCCCGTTCCCGCCCCCGCTCCCGCTCCCGCCGTGACGCAAACGAGAAGCTGCCGGGAGAAGCTGCCGGAGACCGATTCCGCCAGCCTGAGCGCGGGGGTGCGGACAGGCCTCGTCCCGCCGGGGGGCGGCGGGGCCGCGCGGGGCACCGCAGGAGGTGGGACCCCCGCGTACGTAGCTCAGGAGCACGCGGGGGTGCTGGCGCTGTGCCCCCCAGCAGGGTGACGGGGCTCCCGCGGAGGGAAAGCCCCCTCGGCAGCCCGGCGGCATCGGGTGCGCGAAGCTCGGCGCCGTCCGAAGGGGAGAAATAAAGAGCGCCAGCCCCGGGTCTGTCCCGGAGCAGCTCCGGGTCTGCGCTTCGTTGATGCGCGCTCGCTGGGCGCCGTGCTGCGGAGCGAGGCGGGGCCGCCTTCCCGCCTCGGGCTGCCCTGAGGGCGGCTGCAGTGCGGCTCAGGGGGCCGTGCCGTTCGGATAAGCCGCAGAAGTATTTTACTCCAGTCTTTCTGTCATAATTTTAATTTTTGATTAAAAAAAAAAAGTAAGCTGACAGAAGTGTATATGTTTATTGTACCAACCCATTGAATCGCGTAACTTTTGATGCATGTAATGGCTCTTCAGCTTCTGTCTTCCCTCACACTGAGATCCTCCTGAAAGCGCCTTTTCTACCACACAACCCGTCAGAAGAGAGTCGATCCCGCGTTTCTTACCGCCTTATTAACACATAAAAACAATTGTACAAGGTCCTGTACTGCACTGAAAAATGCGTTATGTTACCGGTGTTACATTATTTATCTCATTCCTTCCCCTCAGTGTTTCATTGTCTCAGATTAAATAAGACTGTGAGCTCTTTGGGGCGTACCGTTATTTGTGTGCTTCTTTTTGGCTTCCATTGTAAAATCCTAAATGTGTGAACAGAAGGAAATACCTTACAACTGTCTTGATGAGTAATTTCTTTTTTTTAAGACTGATAAATACTTAGACTGATCCCAGACAAATTGTAACTTCCACATTAAACTGCCTGCTATGTGCTTTCAGCCAAAGCACAGTATTGCAATGCTGTGCAGCTGACATAACATTTGAATCCTTTTTCTCATGTTATTGATCATGATCTTCTACTGTACTTTTATTTTTCATTCTGTTCAACAAGTCTTGACAAACTTTTGAAAATATAACAGCCTCTTCTTCACATTTAGTCCTGAATTTTGCGGGGCAGAAGAGCTACATCAGTTTTTTTTTTTCCCATTGATGAAGGTTCATATCCATAAGGAAATCTCAGTTTGACTGGACTCTTGGAATCTGAGCTTCAGCTGAGCTCTGGGAAGAGCTGCAGCATTTGGCCTCCAGAATCTATTTCTGACACCAGTCAAAACTTTTGTACTTTCACATGTGCTGGCTGAAAACTGAATCACATTTTTAGTATGTAGTGCCATACAAATGTTGTCTTTGTTGTTGTTGTTGTTTTGTTTTATTTTGAATCTCAAATGAATCAAAATTTATTGTACAGCTTCATACTACTTCTTGATTTCTTGCTTCAGCAAGCACATCTGCAAACTTTGTTCTGGATATTGTTGTGGTCATGTGTGACCAGTACAAGTGCCTCCACGCCTAGAAACTTTGTGTCTATCATCCAGTGAAAAGACCCAAGCCATTTAAATTTGTTAAGCCTTCATCCCTCCCTTCAGACATCACAATTTATTCAGTTCCCCTAGTGGATATGCATTTCCAGAAGTTGAGAAAGCAAAACTGTCATAGTTCAGACAAGACTGATTAAACTAAATCCAATTTTCCCTGAATTGGACAGTTCAGCATAATTTAATTTGCAAATACTGAAAGACAGAAGTAATTTAAATTAGATTTCTGCTCACCTAAGGGAATCTATTCTACCTAAATTGAATGAAAATTACTTTTTGATAGCCTCTTATGTGATATCTCTTCATACATCTGATGTTATGTTTCTATAAATGATGAAAGGAAAATTTTCATAATTATGGAACTGTTTCCAGCACATTTGAAAAGCAGAGATCTTGGAAGTTTGTATACTGGTTAAATACTTCCTCCACATATCAGAAGGAATTAGGCTATCATAAAAAAATCTTTATTACATTTGAAAAAGAAAAGTTGAATGATTATGCTTGCAGAAAGTTAAAAAGGCAGTTTGTGTTTTTTTTGTTAGGCATATCAGACAATTTATTTGAACAATCCCTGTCTTGCTAGTGGCAGAATTGCAATACTGTCAACCTAAGGAGAAGGTGCACAACTTTATAAGAGTGTGAAGGGCTTTTGCAAACCTCTGAAATTCGGTAGGCTCAAACCCTGCATTTCAGAGTGGCCTTGCACTGGATTGAACTGATTTTAACTGACACCCTTTCTTCAGCAATGTTTGAGAAGAATTTTACAGGTGATGCATAGGAGTGCTAATTGCATTTACCATTTTGTAAAAGAAAACTAAGAAACAGACAGAACACAGACATCAAATGGCATGCTGACCTTTCATAGTTTGTACTTATAAATAATACTGATTATATGGTGTTTTATTGGCTTGTAAATCATCTACTTACATATTATGACAGTCTCAGGTATTACAACAACTGCATCTGTGATGTTCATTGGTAATAAAATAAAGTAGAAGACGTCAAAGAACTGTATGTCACCAAATACAACTTACATGATTTAAGGCATAATAATCTTTTATTGATCTATTAATTTTAGGCAAGTAAATTATTGTAGAGTAGAAGTCCCTAATTTCTTGTAATGAAGTTTCAGGGCTTGGAGCAACAGGAAAATAATTGATGAGAACATATCTCATGTAAAACGGATCACTTACTGTGTTAAATACTGATATAACTGATTTCTTATCTTGCTTCCCTGTCTCTACTAATGAATGAGTGTTCCATAATAATAATAATAACAGTAATAATAATAATAATAATAATAATAATAATCTATGCAGCATGTTATTGCCAGACTTTTTAAGTTAAGTTATTGTAGACCGAAGGTATGTGACACATCTCTTAGATATGTAGTCTACATGCACAGGCTGTACATTCACTTGTGCATTACCTTGTCTGCATCCTTGCAGAACTGGAAATTTATGCAGGCATCCTAAACAAGTGCCGATAAGCCTTCAAACCCTGCTCATGTGTAGAAGCTGTAGATGTCTTCTTTGGGCTGTTTGTAATGTCCAGCACTAGAGTTACTGTGAGATTTTTCTTCTGTGGATGCATAGCCATTTAGAAATGTTCACTTTCAAGACTTTTCTGAGAATTTTACTCTTTTTCCCTCCCTTAGTGACATGAAGAGGAGATACATAAACAATATGTGTTTTATTAGTATAATTTTCAATATAACAAAACGCTTTATTTGAGCTGTATAGATCAGTTCGCGGGTCTTGTCAGTAACACGTGGATGAGTGTTGTGTATCCTTCAGAGCTACTCTAGGCAAAATTGAGTATTTCAAAGGAGTAACAGCCTCTTCTCCAACAAGATAATTTAAAGAATATCATCATACAATTCTGAAGCATCACAGAAGTTAGAAATGTTAACTCAGACCCTGCAGAGAGTGAACTAATAGAAGATGTAGACAAGTAACTGAGGCACTATGAAGCAATTAGTTTACGTCCTTTAGATAAAGTGTATATATTAGATTTCACATAATGTTTTTCTGTGGGATCAGATATGGCTTTGTCATTTAAGCTAGTAAAACTGACAGTCAACTTTCAAAGTATGATTTTATGGTGAACTGTGTGCTAGCATACAGAAATGTGCTATAGAGTTAACAGGTGGGAGGTAGTTAAATAAATAGATAAAGTACCTGCTGGAAATATCTTCACATATCCCTTTCCATGGCTTTTTGATTTTAGAAACAGTCAAGATCAAATCCATAACTTCACTGAGTAATATCTATCCAAAACCTCTGTAGTTTCTACCAGCTGCAAGGGGAGAGGACTGTCTTCCCTCTCTGGGAAATCTTTTGGACTGCTGTATGCTACAGAATCAGTCTATTTCCATCTTTTTGATAATGAGTTTTGAAATAGGAGTTACATTAAAAAAAAAAAGGAGCTTACCCTTTGATAAGTGTAACCATAAACTTCATATACAAGATTATTCTCATTTTAAGAATGAATTATAAAAAAATTCTCAGCGCTGTTAATATTCAAATGCTAAAAACATCTCTTCACCCATATCTTCATCACTGTTAAACTTAGAAATGTACAACGCAAAAATTTACAAATCTTCAGTCCTCACCTAAGGTAACTTCTAATGCTTTAAAGCTTTCTAACGCACTTTAAAAAATTAACTGTGCCATATATGGACATGGAGAAGGACTCTTTATCAGGGAGTGTAGTGACAGGACAAGGAGTAATGGTTTTAAATTGGAAGAGGGTAGGTTTAGATTAGATATAAGGAAGAAATTCTTTACTGTGAGGGTGGTGAGGCACTGGAACAGGTTGCCGAGAGAAGCTGTGGATGCCCCATCCCTAGAAGTGTTTAAGGCCAGGTTGATGGGGCTTTGGGCAACGTGGTCTAGTGGGAGGCGTCCCTGCCTATGGCTGGGGGGGCGGAACTGGATGGGCTTTAAGGTCCCTTCCAGCCCAAGGCATTCTGTGATATCAGTCTTTGGGAGACTTGACTAAAGATTACCTCGTACTCCAGACTGATAATGAAATATGTCCTATAAGTCTGAAGGATTTTTGGCAGATGAGAAAAAGTGATTGAAAACTTTTGTCAGAGAGTTTTCAAGATCAAATGATGCTTGGCTGCACTGTGCAATATATGAGCCGGGCAATTAGCTGGAAGCAAATGTTAATTCACATTTTCCATTAATTTGTAGACAGACTCATGTCTCCAGAATTTAACATTAGCATTATCAGCTGCAAATGATGCACGGTGGAAGTTCAAACCATTTGATTGTAGTACACTTTTAACATTGTCAAATGATCCTGAGGTAGTTCCATCCCTGTCTTGCAAATAAGCAGGCAGACAAGGAATTATTCCCATTTCAACAGTGCAGCAATGAGTAACTCTCAGGGAGACATACACTTTCATGGTTTGAGGCATGAGAGAAAAAAATATTCCCCTTTCAATAAAGTGTTTAATTGTTCTCTTCTTTCAGCTGAGAGGTAATGTGTTGTTGGCAGCACACAGAGCCTTTGTTCTGACAAGATATATCACTTCTAGCTGGGGGAGGATTGGTGGGGTGCGGTTTCTCCGTTAGCTTCGTTTTCTCAATCAGCATCAGCCAAGATGGCATTCAAAAGAAGGAAGGTCCTTAGCGGGCGTCCAACTATGGCTGAGAATTGGATCACCGTGTCCAGCTCTCTGCAAACCAACCGTTGTGGTGATGCCGTGCGGCTTTGGCCAGCTCCCCGGGCCCGCTGGCCCACGGCTGCAGACATGGGTGGGAGCAGGAGGAAGGCTGCCATCGCCACGCGGCGGCCAGCTCACCCAGCAGCAGAAACTTGGTGTTTTCTGCCACGTTGGCAGCTTTGCTGATTCACGCCCCTTCGTGCGGCCACTTGCCCAAGTACGTGGCCTTGTCTTCTCTGTGGAAGAGTGTGCGTTGGCCTGGTGCCAGAGTGTCACCGCTGCGGCTACAGCTAAAATCCACGCGGAGACAAAATTCGTGACAGGTCCCCGAAGAGTACGTAGTTCCAGCTGTTTTATGAATGCTTTCTCTGCTCTGTGGGCCTTGTACCTTGGGTGGCTTGTATCAGCCAGTATGTAGTCTGTGGTAAATAAATCAGACAGATAAATTTTTAGATACCAGAAGTTGTGTGGTAAGCCCAGCAGTAATCCTTCTGGCAAAATTGAACCGTTAGGGAAATAAGTTTTACATGTATCCATCTCCATTTTGCAGTCTCTTCTTAAAACTCAGCTGGTTCTTTTCCTAGGCAGAAAGGAGCTTCTTTCTCTCTCCGTTTCCATCGCAGAGCGCTGAAACTTTTCCGGCCTGCAGCAGCTCAGTGCCATGGTGTGGTGATTTGCTGTGAGGGCTGATGCCCGGCTGTGTCTGTGGGCTACTGACCCTGAAGGAAAACACCCAAAAGCTCTGGGAAGTCCTGTAGCAAGAAATTGGGATGGCCCATTACAGGGACTTGGCTTGCAGCTGTGTTTTACACAGTCAGTTTTACAGTACTCGGTCTTCAGAGTTAGACGTGGGGACGCCCATCAGTGATGAGCACTCCCTGTTTGCATGCACCACTTCCACTTTGCCTTCTTCAAGTGCCATCTCCTTACCTGGCTTCGGGTATATAGCAAAGGCTCAAAATAATACCGTGTAGTAGGATGCAAAGTCTGAAACAAAGTCACGTATGTGGTTTGTATTTCAGTGCTGTCTTGGGACAGGCAAACTTGTTTTGAACTCTTGTGCTTCGTCTAAGTCTCTTCAGGCTGAAATCTATACTCAGAACAGACGTGGTGTTAGCACGTGAGCCTTAGTGTTGCTCTGCAAAGAACTAAATGGCTGATTCAGCCTTCTCTGTACTGATACAGCACATCAGTGATATAACGGATACTGCTTCACAATCTCTAGGGATTAAATTTAAGAAAAAGATCCAGGCTCTTAAAATCTACATCAGAAGATCGCCCTGACAAGCCTTTTTGCAGGGTTAAACTGCAAATGAAGTCTGCCTTTTTGGCTCTTGCAAGTTCTTTTACTTAAAACATCAGGAATGGCAGTATAGTATGTGACAGGTCTGTGGTGGTCTCTGAGCTTGTTTGCTGCAATATGTACCATTTGAAGAGAAAGCATGAAGGACTGAAACATTGCTAAAGAAATTCTGGATCTCAAATTGCGAGTGATACTGTATTTTAGAGCAGATAGCTCCTCTAACCGAAGTCACAGGATGAGATGGCACGTGAACATATAGTGTAACAGGTTTTGCCTCAGAGAGCTGGCAGCCCAGGTAGCTACAGCAGACAAAAGGGACTGAAATTGTTAACAGCAGTTGATGGATGGAGAAACTGTAGCACCAAGGGAGTAATTTGCGGAGGGTCTTGTGGAAGAGTGTCATTGGGAGAATTAAATGGAGTCTGAAGCCTGCGCTAATGCCTGCTATTTCTAAGCTACTGGGTTAACACAGAGTTTAAAAGTGGACATATATGAAGTGGCTGTCCACATTTTGATAACATATTCCTTGTAATAAAGCTTCTGTACTGAATTTCCCTACGCAGACCAGAAACTGGATTGAAGATGTACACAAAAATGGCATTCCACATAGCTATAAAGGTCTGAAATTCTGTGTTAAGTGTGGTTTCCAGTTCTACAGGAGAAACTGAACCATTCAATTCTGACACAACTGTATGGTTCTCTACATGGAGCTCTAATTAGAGGGTACGGTTGAGGCTACCCCCCAAAGAAAAGTCTGTTTCAGTGGTTGAATCGCCCTAACATAGTGACATGGTATTTTCATTTCTTTTTCTGAAGCTTGGGTTTCTGCTGAAGTTAAATCAAAGATAGGCTCCTTCTGGTTTTGGATTTGCAGCTAAAGCTGCAGTGGAGATCTGTGTTGTGAAATCTAGGCTGTCTTTCCTTTCCATGATATTCGGACATACTAGGTATGATGCTCTGGTTTTGGCAGTTGTGATTCGTGAGCAAATTTAAGTGAAAGTTTAGGAATTTTTAGCAATGTTCAGAGGCAATTTTACTGTTCCACTGCAAACTGTGATTTCAAAGTAGAGACTGATTGTGTACACAGTCTGTAAAAAGCCTTCTCTGTGCTAAAACTGCCTGTAGGACCCCTCGTTACCATGATCTCCTCAACTGCCATTCAGGATTCTATAATTTTTCCTCTTTTTCATTCGTCCCTCCTTCTCCCACTCCCAAACAATCACAGTCCTGTAGCACTTTGAAATTCACATCTGGTGAGACACTCGCTAGCTCTTCCTCTCTAATGATAGTTGGAGGTGGTGAGGTGACAGTACTGGATGGCTTGCGGTGCTTTTGAACACCACGACCCAGTGCTATTGATCTTGCTATATTTATTAGCATTAAAATTTAATTAGAAAATATTTTGAAGTAATGAACTGGGAAAGGGTGTAGGTTACAGTACAATTTTTTTATTTTTTTTACTTCGTGTCTTTTCAAGCTCTGTGCATTTGTCGCAGTGGTTTCTTTCCTAAGTACTTCTATTTAAAATCAGAGATGTTTGCTAAAACATACTTGTGTGCTTGGTCTAACTTTCATATTACATAGGTGAAAAAAGAAGAGAAAGTATATAAGGAGCGGTCTGTACTTTGGGCATTCTCTGCCTTGCAGTTGCTGCATCCTGTAGAAAGAGGCTGTTTGGCTACAGCAGTGTTTTAATTTCATTTTTTAGTTTTTACTTACACATTTCTGGAGTCTCCCTGACCACTGCTGTTACCTGGTGGCGCCTGTATTTCATCAAGTTTAGACCTGGATTTAGGCCTGTTGTAGCTGATGAACATGATCCCCTCTGCTCGGGAATCCCAGACCTGTAGTACCAGGCTTCCCAAGGGAACTGAAAGAAAGCCGCGTACAAGCATTGCCCCCTCCTTTTATTATTTTCTTTGTTGTTTTCACATAGTATCACTTTATGCTGATAGGTAATGTACTTCACCGCTAGTAAAATCTGTTTTTAGTTTGTTGATGATGAGGAGAAAATATTCTTTTTAAAATAGAGTGAAAACAGAAGCAGCTAGGAATACAGGCAGCATAAGAAGTTGCTTTTGCATCTCTTGATTACTGCTTACAAATAAAGTGACAAGTTCTTAAACAAAATAACAAAAAATGTTGCAGCGTTAGTGTTACTCCGATGTGTTGTTTTTTACTACATTGTCATTTTCATGCTTCCAGAGTTTAGTGAATACAATGCATATTGATTTTTTTCTTACATGTTTCTCCTTTAATCTGTTTCATTCTGTTAGGAGAGCTGCATTACGTAAAAACTGCATATAATTTTAGCAGCAGAATGTTATCATGGTGGATTTTTGTATTTAGAAAATGTTTTTAGATTTTTTTAAATGATTGCAGAGTGAGTGTTACTGTTCAATCTAATTAAATTTAATTGCATTTCCTGTATGTTTTATTTTTAGTTTGCTCTTATAAGCCTTTATGTTCATGAGAAGTTGTAAATCTGTCATATTTTTTTTAAAAAAAGCATGGAGTTGGCAGCATATGTCAATCCTGCTTTCAAAAAAAAAATCTTAAAATTCTTCTAAATGTGGGGAACTCATAATTTCTGCTTCATGGTCAAGAGTTATTTCCTCATTGTTTTGAATTATGCGACCCTGTTATTTTTTTTCTTTTGTAAAATTTAAAAAATTAAGATATGAGAAGAGTAATTAAAAGTTGCTTCTTTCTTCCTGTTCTAGCTTTGTTGACCAGACATGCAGGCAGAACATGTTAATTACTATTCTAGCTACATACACTTCTGCCATTGTTCATTTGTCTTTTACTGCTCATATTTACCTAACTAACATTATATATACACCATTACTTGTAGAGAGACTTTTTTCTTGATATCCTAAGAAAAAATGTGGAAAAATTGGCCTTCAACTATTTCTTGTTTTTCTGTTGTTGTAGCAGTTTGTCTGAAATTTATTTTTCTGAGCATGAGCTGTTTACCCTGGGAGGAACTACAGTGACTGGCAAACATGTAGAGCTCTGGCATCGCGAATGTGAAAATTGGACAGATAAGGATTCTCAGATTTATTTATTCAAATCTAGTGACTAACAAGCATCTGAAATAAAGATGTCTTTACTAAAAATTCAGTGATTCTCCTCCTATGGTAAAGGAATAGAAAGCCTGCTGGAGCACATTGCACATATTGTATTACAGTCCACATCTCCCAGGCTTCTTGTCTGCTCCAGGTTTGATATTCCTGGTGTTTCTGAGGTTTAAAAAAAGGCATGAAAAAAAATCATATCAGGTCTTTCTATGATCAGAAAACTAGAAGTATAATCATGTAGTATAATCACATTAAGATTTCTTTTTCCCGTCACCAGCAAGGAAGAGAGTTACCGCCCTTACCAGACAAAGTTCATTCAAAGTTTTGGATCATTAGAGATTGCCTGAGGGAGGCTGAAGTTGTTTTCTTGCCTTGTGGCTGTACCTGGAGGCCACGCACTTAAGGTTTCTGTTGTCTGCATTGCACTCTCCTGCCACAGAGAATGTGCAGCAGTTCTGTGAAGTAAGGGAGAGCCCGAGGCTTTTGCTGAAGCAGAGCCTTTGCCAGCTTGCCGTTCAGGGGTGAATCGTCATCAGAGCCTGCATCGTGAGTCTCACCTTGGTGTATGGACTTCATACGTCCCCAGGTTGATGGTTCTGGTGGGAGAAAACAGCCTTGTGGAACTGGCCAGCATCGGGAATGGTAGGTAGGCTCATCTGCTAGCATCCTCTTTGCTGTGAGGCAAGTTCTCCTGCAGCTATGTGGCTGAAGAAGAGGCATGGTCTCGATGCAGGACTGTGTTGAGGTCATTCATAGGACTAGAAGCCAGGAGCTAGGGTCTTCGAGGCTGGTGGTGCACTGGAGAAGCCAGTGAACTTTCTGTCTCTATCTCCACCCACAATACAGATATTTATCTACTTTGCAGGTGTGTATGTTGAGATTAATGAGTT
The DNA here is from genome assembly GCA_013399115.1 of Anseranas semipalmata. Taxonomy (NCBI): domain Eukaryota; kingdom Metazoa; phylum Chordata; class Aves; order Anseriformes; family Anseranatidae; genus Anseranas; species Anseranas semipalmata. Next base: position 45,561 of record VXAA01006848.1, on the reverse strand, counting down.
GTTTGTAAAGCACTTCGAAGATGAAAAGCTCTATAAAAATGCTAAGTATTATTATGTATGAGCTCTTGAGTGCATAATGGCTGTTTGCCTGCCAGTATTTAAAGCAATTTGTAACACACTAAGTATGAAAGGCACTGTATGAAGTCAAGCTCTAGTTTCCATTTAAGAAAAGTCGCTCATATTTTGTGTTCAGCAGTTCAAGTCACACCATTGGTCTTCTGTGTTCTGTAATGAAAAAAGGATTCTAGAAGATTTTTTAAAAGGAACCATGTCAAAACTTTTGAAATCAGGTCATTATATGGTAAGGGTTTCTTCTCATTCAGTCATATCTTACTGTGTCTGTATGTCTTGGGTTTTGTTTGTCAAACGTGTGGGTCTTCTCCCTTCTTCCATTTTGCCAAATGCTCCTTCTGTCCCTTCTTACACTTACGTCTGAACAGCTGTAAGTTTCTCTCTCTGTGTACGGGACTGGAACACATTGATAATAAACTTTTTTTTCCTTAAATAAAAGCTCTTCAGTCTTTGGATATGGGCATAGGAAAAGGAAATATGGAAAGGATACAAGAGAAAACATCTAAGGTAATGTTTACAAACAGAACTGTTCGTTGGCAAAGGGCTTTATCCATATGATAACATATGATACTACAGAGATTCCTGGACAGGGGAAGTTTGAAATTAGTTTTTTAATTCCTTTAACATAGTGCATATTAAAAACATATTATTTGAATGGAAAACAATCTGGAAATGTTTTATGACATAGAAACAAAGTATGGAAAGTTCGGTTGTTTATTTCGTTAAATGACCGATTCCCTGGGGAGTTTTCCTTTTAGAGCTGTTGTCCTTTCCAAATCAGTAGATGTCTTTCCCTATATGTTCTAATTCTGAACAAAGAGGAAAATGTTGGAAACCAAGTGTTCAATAAACCGCTGTGCTGCATGGAAGTCTTAGAAGAGGGTAGTAAAGGGCTCTTCAGAGCTCCTCAGAGGTCTTTTGGCAGACTTACGCTATAGTGTGCAGCCTGAGAAAACTTTCATGAGGGTTTTTGAAAGTCGTACTGTTCTCTCTCTGGTTTAGAGGATAAATAACCAGCCACTCTAACCAGCTGTGTAGAGTCTTCAACTTTCACATTTTAAGGATGTTTACTTTCATGTATTTCTACTTAAAATACCTGTTTAAAGTGATGTTTCAATTTTAGATCAAGCTTATTTTGAATCATGAAGGACTAGTGCAGTAATGAACATAATCTAAATTTATACATTAACACTTAGGGCGTATCAGATGTTCTCAGATTGTCTGTTCCACGTTTAGTTGTACATGAACTTAAATTAGGTCCTGCATTATGTATTTTTTAGAATTATGAAAGTCAACAAACATGGTATAACACCTAAAGAAAATGACAAAGAAATTCTTTTTCTCACATAAATCCAGTTGTTCTGTCTCAGATCTTCTGACTGAAGTTGGAAAAAAGCAACAGTAAGCTCCTGACCTCGTTCCACAAGTCATAAAAATGAGGTACTTCGTTTAATACATGATACAGTCACTCCAGATCTGCTTATATGTTGCTTGAGTTCATAGCTATTGAATGTGCTTGTAAACTCATCTAGACTTGTTGAGTTGACCTTCTTCTCTACCAAGCCAAGTGGACAGTCATCTTGCAAAGCCATCCTGGTTTGACACCAAGATGAAGTGTTGCCCACATTGATTTGTGCTGGTCTGAGAATTGAATTACACTCTTGCATCATGGATGAAATGGTGGGCAGTGATAAGGCTTAATTTCATTGTCATGTGCTTTCTGAGTCAATACCTGTGATGTGGCTAAGCAGGTCTCATTTCTGAGAGCTGTTTCTGGTTGTTGTGCACTGATTATTATTAACATACTTCTTATGGCTCAAGACAGAGACTTAAATGAAATAGGTGTTCTTAAAAGAAATAAATCAAGTAGTGGGACTTGTTTAGGTTTATAAAGATTTTTTAATGCTCTAACAGACCCTACTAATTCAATACAAGCTCAAGTCATGTAAAGATTTCTCTCCTGGGAAAGCTTAAATCAGTTACTCAAAAAGATCAAGTTGTACCAGCCAGAATTATTTCGCTGGTATGGCTCTGTCCCAGGTGTTTTCTGGGTGGTGTAGTTACATTGTCTAAGAGTTTGGGGTTGCAGAGAACTCTCCTTACCTACTGCATGTTTTCTGGCAAAATTTTAATTGCAGAACAACCCAAAAATTGCAGAAGTGCAGAATATGAGTGTACGGCAGCTGTTTCTAAAACCTGCTTGATAAAGACAATCTTGCTTTTGTTTATTTCGAGCTGTTTTATCCAAATAACTCTTTTGTGAGAACTGTTGCACAAAATCAGCCTTGGTTCTTCAGTGGAATATATGAAGGCATATCTCAGCTTTCCTGAAGAGACAATCCGAGTCACTAAAGGTGGAATTCAATCCACCTAACTTTCTGCATCTAAGTTGGCGATACTGACTTCCCGCTGTAATTACCTGAGGGAAGCAGGCTAAAGTAAATCTTGATAACCTTTAATGGTTAACCTTTAATTAACCTCAATGAGTAATTGAAATCATTTTTCTTTTTCCAGTTAGGTGAATCAAGTATAGAATAAGGTAATTGTTTGACAAACTTGAGGGGCTTTTGCCACAGCAGTATCCCCAGCTCTGGGACCCAATTCCTTGTTGGAGGTTGCAAACAGGTTGGTTGGAGGTTGTGAGCTGGAAGTTCAGCCAGTTGAAAGTAATCTGCTGGGGTGGCTGAGGTAAAGGCACACATTCTCTCCTGTCACCTCTGGTGCAACAGCTGCTGCTGCTGGGCTACCAATACACTGCACTGCACTGTGAGCAGGCTAGCTGGGGCATGGGCACACTGCTTCTGGTGACTGTACCATTGCAGTGGTAGCGAACAAGTCAGAATCAACTTCACTGTAGCTGTTTGCTCACTGAGTAGGATTCAGAACCCCTGATGTTAATAAAGTTGTGGTCAGAGTCATAAAAACCAAAATTCACAGTCACATTACTTTGCAATAGGCCATGCAGGTAATTTGAAACGGAATTCACATTTTCTGTGATTAAAATGTACAGCAGGGGTTTTAGCACATGATTTACTGAATTTGCTGATTTGGGGATGATTTTAGAGTCAAAGGGAATTGATACCTCCTCCAGTACATGTCTCAGGTATGATTCTGTCAATACGCCTAACTTCTGTTATCACATCCTTTATATATTTTAGCACCCAAGCTCCTCACCCAAAATTTATCCAGGTGTTGGGCCAAAGTCTGCCAAGAGACAGACCAAAGACAGGTTGAACGTGAAAGGTGTCTGGTTCTGTGGCTGGGCTGCTGCAGAAAGCTGCAGGAACACCAGCACTCATTCTAGAGATGAGGCTTTTGTACTCTCTCTGTCCAGCTCTGTTTTATAATTGTCAGAATAATTTATAGTGCATCGTGAAACACATCTGGATAGAGCAATAACATGCTAATTGTTATTGTCTAATGAACAACTGGCCTGCATTTTTAATTAGAAAGATGGTGATTTCAGCTGCGATCACACTATTGAAATTAAAACATCGAAGTTTCCACATGCAGATCTGCAGTTCTAGTAAAGCACTCTCAAGATGGGTGTGCACTATTGTTGGATTTACCAGGGGCTGCCAGGATCACTGACCTTCCTTGATAGCACCAGTGTGTACTGTTTGCCACATGCATGGCTCTACTGGTAGCCTGTTTTTTATTTATTTCTTCAGTCTTTCCCATGAGCACCATGCAATGCAATACGTGCCCGTGTCTCACATGACATGAAGATGGCTATACAGCCTTCTCTTTTAGTCATGTTAAGGTTATATATGCCTCTGTCTTTTTACTTAAAGGTAAAAATGCCTTTTTTGTATCACTTTGAATGGGAAGTCTGCTGCAAAATTGTTCTTTTCATGCAATTAGTATCTTTACAAATTGCGCCTGTTCTGTCAGATCTGCCTCCAGAGCTCTTTCTATCTAAACAAAGTTCTGAATAAATAAATACAGAAGTGAGCTGGGTTCTAGTTGAAACTTTTCCTCAATTGCAGGCAGCTGAGTCCAGTCGGAGCAAGTGGGAGATCCAGCTGTGGGCTCAGGTTGCTGCCCACATTGGTCTGCATCTCCAGTGGGCAATACTGTTGTAAAGCTGTGTATTTAAACCACAAACCTGTAGCAACAAGAAAGAGAGAGTTACAGTGGATGTTTGACAAATCATGCAACAAAATCTAAGAGTTCTGAGTTGAATATGTGAATTAGTAATTGGCTAAGTGGGATGTCCCCGTGGAGAATTTCATGGATTGCTGCCCAGCTTTGCAGACAAGGTAGCTAAGCCTACTCTGAAGAAATGCCTGTCATGTTTAGCTGGCAAGTTAGATTATCTTCATCTTGGAGAAAGCAAAACATTTATTGCTGCTTATAGATTTACTATCTGTGCAGAAAGGAGATGTGCAAATCCTTTTCAGTTTAGAAAAAAGATTTGGAGACCTAATCTCTTGAGAAAACCCATTGCTTACTTGATCTGTTTTAGAAATTCAGATGGTGGAATAGTCCAATAAAATGTACACAGTGAGTGAATAGACTGATGAAGATAGTTTAGAACTTAATTATTTGTTTATTTATTTATTTATTTTAAGTCTGCTTGTGTGGGAAGTAGCAGTCATGGGCCTTGCTGTATCCATCCTTAGAGCACCTGATGGAACAAGGTGGTTTTATGTGGGTGACTGGCACCTGTAACATGTGCAGCAGGAGAAGTGACTGGAAGCGAGGTAAAGGTTTTGGAGGGGAGAAGTATTGCCTAAAGTGCAACTGGACTGCATAATCCCGTCTTGAGGGATTAACCAGGTGCTGTAGTTTGTGTTTTATTGTCTTTGTTTCAACAAGACAAGTGCTGCTTGTAGTTCCTCCAGGAAATCTCTTGTAGCAGTAGCTGGGGTGTTGATGGTGGGATGTGGAGTGGTGGAGAAACCCAGAGGTCCTTCCTTACCACCCAGCTCTTGGGATCTGAATGTGAAGTTTGCTCACTGGAGAGTGAGGGGACAGATAGGCAGGGCTGGAGCCCATCCTGAAAACATGCTTTGGAAATTCACAGATTTCGTGTCATCTGGCTCAGCTCCTCCTGATGTGCATTACATGAGACAGGTGCAGGGGAAACTAGTGTGTCAGATTCCGACCTGCATGTAGGTTGTCACACTAGTGAAATACACTGAACTCCTTCAAGTTCCCGATACCTAGGAAAGGTCATGGTCAAAACTGAACCTGTAGTCATCATGGTGGTGATTTTTGTTTAATTTACTATAAATCAGCCACCACGCTGGGGCCAAAAATGTGTTAGCTCTTTCCCAGTTAAGGAGCCTGCTGTACCCAGCTGTTTATTAGATACTGGTGAAACATTTGTCCGGGGCACAAGCGTTGCAAATGAAATCTGGTGAGATCCAAATAGTTGGAAACCTCATATTTTGTCATATGTCAATTAGTTTACTTTAAAAGCTAAAGCTCAGGTCCTACTCCTATTCATTTATGTCCATGAAATGGAAGAGGAAAGGTGGTGAAGGCGAGTGCGGAGAGTGGTGGCTGTGAAGCCCCTGCAGTCTCTGGCAGGGGCAGGCAAGGGGGCACACCACCTGTGTGCCCAGGGTGCTGCAGCCCTCTCCCCCAGCCCCACGTTCTGTGCAAACCCAGGGGAAGTTTTTCCAGATGCTTGCTTGAACTGTTTCCCTCCTGCTTCTGCAAGAAAAAAGCTGACACGTCCCAGCATTTGTGCAGAGAATGAGGGGCACCAACAAAAACTGCAAACCGTCCTGCCTGTGCTGGAAAGGATGGCTGGTGCCTTGGGGTGGGAGAGGCCTGGATGTGGTGGTGCTGTGGGGAAGGGGCGGTGTTGTGTCTGGAGCCAGAAAACACTTCAAAACCACTGCCTGGAAAATGCAAAACACCTTATTACCCTTTCCCTACCACAGAATAAAGCCCCTTTTTGTGTCTGACATTCATGAAGGCTTATAAAAGCTCAGCGTTTGTGGGGGAGGCAGTTGTCATCCTGATTCAGGCCAGCCACCTCCCCCAGGATGCCGAGAGCACGGTGCCAGCGCATCCGGATTTCTGTCCTTTTTGAGGTTTGCCTGTATCCATCGGAGGAACTACTGAGGGAGCACAGGACGCAACCCACACCTTCTCCCTAGCTAAGGCTGCTTTTCGAGTTCTTCTGCGGGGCTCCCTTTCTCGGCCTGCCCGGCTTTGCCGCCGGCCCAGCCTTGCAGCTGGCCTCGCTGCGCAGTAGCGCCGAGGTGTGGGGCGCAGTGAGGGGCCGCCGGCAGCCCTGGGCAGCTGGGGCCGCCCGTGGGTCGTCCTGCGGGGCCTGCCCCTCGGGGTGGGCCCAGGCAAGCACTGCCAGCCCCGCCATGCCGCCACACGTGTTGTCTCTGGCCTCTTGCACTTGTGTGCTTTCCCTTTAGCATGCGTGAGCACAGCTTGCCTTCCCACAGAAGCGCTACGTTATTTATAAATTGCCACCACATAAGGTGCCATATATGAAAAAGGAGCTTAGGTGATGGTTATGTGGCTTGAGAACAGAGCCTGTGCTTCGGATGCGCTTTACAAACAAGTGGCAACAAGTGGCCTGATCCTGCCTCCGCTGCCTTCAGCTTCCTGACAACTGCGTTAGGCAGGAGAGGCCTCGCTGCCAGCGCCACGTCAGCGGGCAGGCCGCCTGGGCACGCAGCGCGGCCGCCTGTCCCCATGCCAAGAGCAAATTTTGCCGATCCAGATCGGCTCAGTTTGTCAGCACGCAGCCCCTGCTGAGCTCCACGAGAGGAGAATCATTCTTGGCACGGCTGCGCCTGCCAGGGCCTGGCACCCGCCCCAGCAGGAGCCCAGCACCCAGCCCGGCTCCCTCAGCCCCGCGGCTCCAGCTCATGCCGGAGGGCTGGCGGGAAGGGTTGGGGGCAGAGAGAGAGAGATTCCCTGGGTTAATTTTCAAGGTTTCTTTTTTTTCTTTTTCTTTTTCTTTTCTTTTTTTTTTTTTTTTTTTTTTTTTTTGTGGCTGTCTGGATGATTAATGTGAATAGGAAAATACTGTTGACCCATTTAAATCACGTTAGACGACATCCATTGCTCATCTGCATAATGAAATACACACTGAACATTACAGCCTAAGTATAAGAGCCAGTGAACTACAAAAATAATATTTTACTCATTTAGATTATGAAGTAAAATATAGGACATTAGTACTAATCATAGTATTAAATTTTAAGCCATGCAAATTGTAATTGTCAGTGAAAAAGGACTATAAGTAGAAAAGGCTATTAGCATTTCAGCTTTAACAGTTAATTTGAGTAATTTTTTTTTCTGGTGTGCAGCTTAGGAAAGTCCGTATGCAAAACATTTAATAATAAGTTCAGCAGTGTTTGTTTGATATCATTATTTAATTTCAATCATTAAAGAAGTGTTAGAAATATTAATTTGTGGTATTAGAATGTATTGACATTTTATATTACAAAGAGTAAATTGTAATCTTTACTTGAATAAAATCAAATCTAAAACGCAAATTGTTAGTACAGAGAGATGAAATAATTTTAAGCATTTATTTAAGTATCAAAGCAAAATCTGAAGTCTTTAAAATATGAATTTCATCAAATAGAAACATCATTTTCAGCATTTTAAACTAAATACAAATTTTAAAATACTGAATTTAGGCTGTCGGGTTTCTATGGTTACCTACCTTTCCAGCGGTTTTGTGAGATGTGTAAATAGGCCTATGAGTCACTTGTAATTATTTGTTTTTTGTTTGTTATAGTTGTAATTCTGTGTTCAGTTTGAATCCAATATAGTTCACACCACATGCTTTGGTTTATGTATATTTTAGTGCATATGATTGACAGTGATTGAGCATTTCTTATGGAGTGCTTGTTTTTTTTGTCATAAGTGATGTATGTTGGTACTTCTGAAAATGTAAACAACTTCTTCCTGTATCAGTGTTTGATAAACAGGGACTTTTATGATAAGAAAGAGGTCTTTGTAAATGTTAAGCAAGGAGATAAATGAAAGGTATTAAAAAAAATTAAAACAGAGCCCAAACATTATACCATACTCTTCCAAATTCGATCCATAATCCTATCATTATAATTCATTCAGTGACCTAATGTCACATATTTATGACTAAGCTTCCAAGTTATGCATTAAAAGCACATTCTGATGACTGTCAGGTTTAAAAATAAATGCTTTAAAAAAGATACTAGAAGTTATCCACAGCGAGCTCTTGACTGGAGCATCTTCCTTGTGCAGAGCATCTTCTTGAAAAAAAAATCATAGCTTGTTTCCACCACCACAACAGTGTGGTAGGAACAGCTGTAAACTCTTACATCTATCTGCTGATACATTTTGAAGTCCGGTGTACAGGATATAATGCCCCAAACTTACACTTCACTCCAGCAAAGGATATATATGTCTTTTCTCAGTAAAAGACTCACTGTCCTAATAAAACTTGCATTTTCAAGTGGAAACAGGATAATACAAGTAATTAACAAAATTCAGTACAAAGCAAGAAATGCTGCTAGCTGTCATTTTTACAAAATGAGTAGTAATGTATTTTATTAAAATATTCATCCAAAAATTGCTAACAATGTATACTTTTTTTTCATTTTGAGATAAGACTGGCTTATGATTCAGGAATTGTCTTGTATCCTTAGAGATTCGGCTGCAGGTGTTTATTGCAAGGGGTCTTGAGTTTTGTGTGGGTAAAAGACTGCTAACTATCAGTTCTCTTCCTGTACCTCAAGCTATGGAGAAAATCCTGATACAATGTTCAGGAGCAGTCCTAAATTTTCTGTGAAAATGTTACTCTTATTTCAGCAGCCCTGCTCATCCACTGAAAGGATTGGTGAGAAACATTTTTTGTGGTGATTCAGACATATTTTTCCCGTTTCAGCTGGAAATTTAAGATGTTAAAGTAGGATTTATTTTTAACACGCTGACAGTAACATTTAGTACCGTATCAGGTATGTATATGGGACATAAACATGCCAGTTGAAAAACAGTTGTTTCACAGAGCACCTGAAAAGATTTTATCCCAGTAGGATTCGGTGAATGTTAGAGCTGTGGGTGGGTGCATATTAACAACAAGATGCTGTATTGTGCGTGTGTGTAAGGACTATTTGAATAGCTTTTTATTTTAATCTGAAACAACTGCTATTTTTTAAACTGACTAACTTGTTCCAACAGTTGTTACTTCCCTACAAAATCAAAAGAGTGAGTACAATAACTAACCTGTCAAGCATAAGTAATTCCTCTGATGTTTTACAAAACCTTAAGGTAGACAGAAGGTGTTTGAAAGGTGTATTTAAATATGCAGACCTGAGCAGATATCTTTCTCATTCTAATTTATTGACTTTATGATAAGTTAATTTACTCAATATAGCAATGTAGTAACATAAGAGGAATGTTTCTCCTGCTAGTCACAGAAGTTGAAATTTGCCAGATGCAGTGATTTGGAGCCTAAATTCCCCTGATATTAACTGTGTGTGAAACTCTTAATATTGCTTTGTCCAGCTTTTGTATCTGACTTGTTTCATTTTGCTATGATACTGCTTAGGCAACACTTTCTTTTTATTTTCTGCTTGTGTTATGCTATTGGAGAGAGAAGATTTAGTAGAAATAACACTGGGATGGAAGACTGTAGTGGAGAACTACAGTGCCCTGTTTCCAAAGTTAAGCATTACAGCCCAGCCACATTTTATGTAGTAGACAATTAATTTCCCTTGGTATATGAATGAATATCATTCAGATATAGCTAGATAGTACTCGGTATTTTTTAAATCCTGTAATAAAATGACAACGTGCTGTTTAATGACACCAGAATTTTGCTCGGTCACTGGCTTGGTGTGACTCTGTGTGTGTGTATATATACACAGGAGCTCAGGGAATCAGTTGAAGGGGTTTTTGAGGATATAAAATTAATTTTTCCTTTTCTTCTTGTTTGTTAAAGTTGCACTGTCGGTTGCAGCTGATAAAGGGTGGCACCAAGCCAACTTCCTGACGGAGCTATGGGGAGGGTCATGGCTTGTCATGACCTGGGCACTATTACTTGAATGTTGTTATTATTGGGATGAAGTACCCTTAGGCTGTCATCCTTCCTGTAAATAGAAGAGTTTCTGATTCTCTGTGGTTTCCCAGTTTACCAACTTGCAGAACAGCTATTTTGTTGGCCATAAGTTTGATTGAATAATGAATTAGAAGAACTGCATTATTCAGAAGGCTCTGATTCATCATTTTAGCATGCCAATCTACAGCAAGTAATAACAAGGAAAAGCCAAACAAGAATGCATTTCCATACAGTTTATAAATTTACAACCAATTAAAACACTCATTTGTATTAGTACATAGCAAACAAATTGCCCGGCTCCGCTCTCCGTGAAGTAAGGGCAAAATTTTAATTAGCAGGGAGCGTCACTGGTCCTGAGGGCCCAGCTCGGCTTTGTTCAGCATCGTGGAGAAATCCCGGTGGTGTCGGCAGCAGGGCTCGTGCTGCTGCGCTGGAGTCGGTCAGCATTTGGCCATTGGCTTGCTTTATCGGCTCTCGGGAGGTAACGGGAACAGCAATCCCCTCAATTCCTTCATTAACTAAACAACTTCTATCATCAAGATCTAGCTAATTTCAGTAACTGAAAAGAACAATGACAATTTGGATATAATGTTTGCAGTATACTGGTCCTGCTTTTGGTTCGTCAGGGTACAGCCATAAGCGTATTGCTGTCGAGGTTTTCACCAATGTGTTGCTTTTATAACTGAAGTCACATCCACTCTGATGAATATTTCATTTCCCCAATCATGCTATTAAAAACAGAGTGTTTTTACCCTTTCATTTCTGTTTTCTCTTTTCCAGTACTATCATGACAGCCGTGGCTGCGTCCTGTTTACAAATTGCTGCTAGTCACATTTTCAGTAGTCCTTGCGGGTTTTGCTTTCCCCTAATATGGGCAATTAGGAGGAAATATTTCTCAAGAGCATGGGTTTGCTCTTCTCCCTGTAATGACATAGTCCTGTAATCCAGGAAACAGTGCTGCATGGTGTCCATGTCCATGATTTCCTGATGTGGGAAAAAAGTGTGGAAAGCATCTGGAGAGGAGGAGACCCCCTTTACCAGCTTGTTTCCTGTAAGCGAAATTGGAAGACCTTGTCTGTGCAAATAGATTTCAAAATAGAGTCTGCCCTTTGACTGTCTCCATAATTACACAGCTCTCTCTGTATTTTATTTGGCTGCCAGAGCAGTTAACCCCTGGAAGTAAGGGGCTGATGATGGCGTGACCAGCACGGGTATGCAGACATGACCATGTGAATACACTCTTGTTTAGAGAAGCCTGTCGTTAAGACCTTGTTACAATATACTTTGACCAAATCTAAAAATTATTATATGTTGGGTTGTGTTGATTAAGATATGTTATATCCTTAATGTGCAGAGAATGCAGAGGTATTAGTTGCAAAAAAGGAAAAAAAAAGAAAAAGAAAAAAGTTCTTTCGTGTCTTTGATGTAATCAACATCTGTCAACAGAATGAATTTGCTTTTGTTTAATTTCAAGGGCTCTTGTCCTTCTACTTTGCCCAATCAGTTTCAACTTCTGCCTGAGGCATTTCCCTATGTTGTTCTTTTTCTTCTTCTTCTTCTTCTTTTTTTTTTTTTTTTTCTTCTTTTTTTTTTTTTTTTTTTTTTTTTTTTAGCAAATGCACAGGTTATTGCTTGTGAAATGTGAGCTGCTCTTCTGTTACACAGGTTACACAGAGTTGGAGAGAACCTTTAATCTTTCCCAGTCTATTTTTGAAGCTTATATATACCTCTGCAACACTGGGATTACAAAGTCAGTGTTTTATTAAGACAGCTGTAATTACAGTTACAAAGAAAATCTATCAAACAATAACCATTATTTCAGATTGAAAAATGTGAGCATTTAGTAATTAACAGTAAAAAGCTGTATAAAACCCTATCTAGTTGCATTGGTCAGATTCCATATATCACGTTTTTAGTACCTTACTTTAAACTTTATTGCTCTGAAGTTTCAAAAAAAAAAAAAAGAAAGAAAACAAAAATGGAAATTTGCACAAGAAGCAAAATTATGATGTGATGTTAAGATGACCTGACAAGGCAAATTAAAGATCTCTAGTATTTTATCCTCAAAAATCTATCTACTAAGAAAATCTCCTAGGTCATTATTTTTCAGTTAAAAAAATAGATAAAATCACCTATTTAAAAATGAGTTATCTAAACAGTGCTTTTTATGCTGTTAATTGTTTGTATATATTAAGTAAGATTCACTTTATCAATAGCAAGTTAGTTTAATTTACTAAATCAGTTGTGTGTTAGTTCTTGTAATCCTAAACAATTTTACTACTGGGCTTCTGTAGATGCTATGATGGATGTTATGATGGAAATGATTTTAAAATACTCTAATCTTATTTCTTGGCTCTTTTACGACGGATCCTTGTGTTTGTTGTGGCTTAGAACTGTCATGAACTTTAGCTTTTGGTAACATTTTTGCTAATTGTCTGGAAATTTGAAGTCTTTCATAAATAAATACCAAAAAATTGGTTTGCTACCATCACATTTGATGACTCATGTAGATGAACAGTTTTTTGCATGGCCACCTCACACCTCATTGAAAACCTAGCTGATAAATTGCTGTAACTGTTGAACAAAAAGCAGTAAGAAAAGCGCTTAAATGAGAGTTCATTTCCAACATCTCCCTTTAAAAATACTTCTTGACCAGAGGAAAATCACGTTTAAATGACTAAAATCAACTTAATTAAGGGTCATTAATAGAGATACACATAAAAAACTCTCTGCTCTGAGAGTGAAATGGGAGCATTTCATTATATAGTGTAGCATGCATGAACAGATAACAATTAAAATAGACCTAGAGTAAAAGGCTAATAAATATAGGGCACATTTGTGCTGCAAAATCAGTCACTTAAAATGCTCCCACCCATCATCGTACTTGAATTCTGTATTCGGCCCCTTTGGCTGACTTGTTTAAAAGGAAAAGAGAATGTAATTTCCACAAAAGATAAATCCATCTGGTAATTCACAAAAGCTCACAGTGCATATTTATATTATTAATACAAATTAAAGCATAGAAGGTGTGCTGAGGAATCCAGCAGCTCCAGCAGAAGGCGCGTGCATGCAGGCTGCACAGTGTGATTCACCGTGGAGTCAGGGGAGCAGTTGTCTGTAATTTTCTGCACTCAGAGCATCGTATCTGCTGATGTAATTTCAGTAACACCAATAATAATTTTCATTATTGCGGTTGCTAGTAAATATTCTGTTATTCATGGCAGGTGATACGGCCTTGCTGTTGGGGGAGAAAAGAAAGACACAGACGGGCAGCCTTGCATCCTGCCCGTGCCAGCGTGTGTTACAGGGCTACCCGGCTCTCTCTGATGGCTGCAATTCCACGGGAAGCCACATAAATCCTGCCTTTATGAACCATCTCCTTGTAATTAATATACACAGAAAGCGTAACAAAAAGGATGCGCTTGAGCGTCCGTGTTGTAGAAGTAAATCAGATGCTGCCAAAAGCTGTGCTAGGTGGAAGGGCTGGGGAGCAAGCCCCAGCAATCTGAGCAAGACTTGGAGCATACGGCCAGTTGTTCCTGTCGCCAGTGATTGATGATGTTGCTATATCAAATTAGCTGTGAATATGGGAGCTTAAAAAATAGAAGAAGCTGTGGAGACATTAGGAAGGCCTTCTTAAGGAAGGAAGTGTTTGGATGGAGTCCAGATTTTCATTATAAAACAGTAACTTCATTATATTTTAATGCCATTTTATTTTATTTTAGTTTTCCTTTGAAGGAGAATGTTTTCTCTTATAATTTTTTATATTTCAAATAAAGCTTTAGTTGTCCTGTGTTTGTGATTCTTGCAGTGTGTTTTAGGAGTCAGATTATACTGTAGTGATATTTATTTGGTTGTCGCATTTCACCTGTTCGAGTAGTAGATATTTTCGAGTGTGTCTGGTTTATAATGAGTAGTTAGTGGAATAACAACAGAGTACAGTACCTTATTATCCTGTTATCTTGTGACAACACTTACGGTGTGTCTTTGGGGGAACAGAGGTAAAAATTTTATTCCAAATAAAAAGGCATCCCTTCTGAATGTGGGATAGTCGATAGGCACGCACCCGGGGATCTAAATTGGTTCGATGCATTTGAGAGCGCGTATTTGGGATGTTTGGAGTTCCGTTGTTGAGTCACTGACGGGCGCACTTGCACCTTTTTTTTCACCGACGAAAGACGCAGGCAGCAGGACAGGTGCAGCAGCAGCACGCCGTTCACAAGGGAGAGCGTCTGAAACGCGCTGACGTTGCGATGTCCGTGCGGACTGCGGCTGACCGCGTCCGTGACTGTGGGGTGTCAGTGCACCCCAGTTATCACAGCTCTATGGAGCTGCGGGTAAATACCTTCAGCCGTGGTAGGAGCCAGGTACTTCTGCTGCACGTTGTGGAAGGAAGGCGCTGCTCCTGCAGACCCCAGAGTTGCTGCCTCCACAAATTCTGTGTTTGTAGCTTCAGAAACGTATGCAAACCGAACGGGGAGTTCGTAAAATGCTTCGGGCTCTCTGGGTGAGCTTCTATGCTCTGCAGGGTAGATGGCCTAGATTTTTTTTTTTAATTGGACAAGAATTTTTTCTTGTGAAGATGACCCTAGGAAGGCGGTAGATGATGAGGCTGATGAGTAGGTGGTAATTTACACAACCTCGGACCGATCCAGCCCCCTGGTAAGGGAGCAGCTCCACAGCCACAGAGGCACTCTGGAAGGACACGACTTTCAGTAGGGTACCCAGGTTACACTGAGAGCTGGATCTGAGCCTCGCCCGCCAACTCTACCTCATTACTTATAAACGATTTAAAAGAGCAGTAAAAATCTGCTTGCATTGAGTAAAAGTCTCGACAACCTTTCAGGCGTTACACAAATTCAGATACTCTTAACTAAACCTAGCACTGCTCAGTGTGCAAAGAGACAGTCACGAACCCTTCTAAAGAGAACCTCATTCAACAACTGCATTCATTTTCTTGGGGCTTCAAGAGAAGTTTGTAGTTCGAATCTCCTGTATATCATAGGATGTTGTAAAAGGGCCATCTGTAAGCCAAGCATACATGTGGAAGGATATTATCTGCATCTGGACATGATAAATGTATCCAAAGAAAGGAAGGAAGGTACGGTAAAATAAAAATATACAAGATATGGAAGAAACTCTTAAAATAATTTTTACATAGTTAAAAATACTCTGTAGGTGAATTTTTTAATTTCTGTGATGAAAAGATGTGTAATTGCCTCTGTTTAAACAAAACCACTTTCTTTTTACTAAAAAGTAATTATTCATATTGGTTACTTGCCACAGAAGATTGCTCTTGTGTTTGTCTACATATGACCTTTTTCAAAAGTAGCTTAACTATTATGTGGAACTTATTCCGTGGTGTTTTTTTTTTTTTTTTTTAAATCAATTTAGATTATAGAATTTTTGAGCAATGTAAATATGTGCTGTGTTTTATCAGTGTTTAATTGGGCAGTGTAAATAATCCTCTCAAATTTAGTGTACTTCCCTGTCTCGATGCTAGCATCATCTTTTGTGATGCATTATTTTGGTTTTGTTGTCTTTCTGACAACAGTTGGGCATTAATGCCCATTTTTCTTGCCAAAATGTGTCATTGTCCAAAAACTAAGTTTGGGCAATGAAAACTCTGAGGAACTGTCATCCCAAATTCCCATGGGAATTAGGTGGAAATCTGATTCAAATATTCCAAGTCAATTACAAACTTTAATGCCCTCAATTGCCCTTGGCCAAGATTAAAAACCTCTCCCGACGCTTGTTGTGTTCCCCCGCTAGGCAGGAGGTGACTACAGGTTGAACCCCGTTCTTTGAATCTTGATGCAAATGGTGAGAGCAATGTTAACTTGGTTATGCTCAAATATGTGACCAATTCATCAAGAATACAGATCAAAATGTCTGAAATAAACATGAAATTATTTTTTCTCTCCTAATTTCTTGCTGTTGTCCCTTATTTATCCTTTCCCCAAGTCTTACACAGTGCAGCTTCTAGCCATGCAAATTGCTACAGACAGGTTGGGGTGTCAGTCCTAGCTGTGCGGTTTGGGGAATTTACCCACGCTGCTTTTTAATACATCGAACCAAATTAGATACAGTGTTTTATAAAGCTTTGATGCATTGCTTTGGGAGGTTTTTTTGTTCTCGTTGCTTCTTGGTGTTAATACTCCAACAGTACAAGATTTGAACAACTTCTTGAACTGCCTTTGGCTGCTGCACGAGTTCTGCAGTCTGTTTTACATGGTGCCTTTCTTCTTTCATACTTTACATTTTGTAATGTGGTAGTAGAAAAAAAATGTTAACCATTTTTAACTTATCTGTTAACAGGTTCCGTGACTGGCTGCCACAGATTTTTTTCATTGTGCAATCGTGTCTACCTGCACAGGCAGTCAAGCAATCAACAACGAAGATGCTTCTTTTTTCAGGGACAAAGAAATACTGCTTATAGTATAGTTTTGCCAGCCACAGTTTCTCCAGCTCACCCAGTTCCCAAGGTACTGCAATGTCTATTATCTAATCTGTTTTTCAGTCAATACAGGGGCTGACTGCACACATTTGTTGTCCGACAGCTGGTGGTTTGGCTACAGTCCTATGGCATGGTCCGATATTTGGAATAGGAGCACTGGTGAGAGAAGTTTTCAGCTCCCTACCATGTAAAAGAGAGTGACATATCTAGTTATTAGGGAGTTTAAACCTGGGGCTTGTTAAGTTACCGTAATATAAACATGGAATATTATAATCATCTGTCAACACTCAACGCTTCTGGGTCCAGGTTCTCCTTTCGGACAAGTATAGGCAGTCCTACCAGAAGTCATTAGGAATCATTTATGATCATCTGAGTCCTTTTCTGTATAAATCTCTCACAAGCTAATTACAAAAATATTTATATCTTCCTGAACGTTTTGTTAATTGGTTACGTCAGATATAGGATGAGAACATACAATACCTGCTGGTAGCTGCTGTACAGCCCCACTGCTCCTTTTAAACTCATCTTTACTGTCTCTGAGTATTTTTTTTTCTTCCAACCTATATTTTTGTTTTTATTTACCTTAGGGCCAAAAGAACTTTTTTCATTTAATTTTAACATGTGTTCCACTGCTGGTTTCCTTTTTTTTTTCTTTAATTATAGCATACAGTTCAACTGTTTAGTATCTCGCCTTTAGCCAAAAAATTGCCCTTTCTAAACAGTGATTTTTAGGATGAGTATTAGTACTTGTATTTTATTTTACTTTCCGCGTGATTATAGATTTCTTATGCAAAATACAGAATATTTCCATGGGCCAGAAGTACATTTGTTACATAGGAAAGGAGGTAAGGATGCTGAATGTAAGGCTCTTACACCTACGAGGCTGTGGAAGCTCGCTGTGCAGGGAAAGCATATGATTTTGTGCTTTACACGTTTTCAAAGGTTTAAGATTTGTAGAACTTATTTTTTTCTGTATTTAGATGCTTCTTTTAGGATAAAGAGGAAGAAATATATTATCATACTGAAAAGTAGTGTTCACAGATTACAGTGCTCAGACTGTCTAAAATCAGTCCAATTTTTCAAATCTGAAAACTTGAGGACGAGGTTATCACCTTGTACAGAGTGTGCCAGAAATCATATTAAGATGACGTGGTCTTTTTTTTCCAAGATTTTGGTGTGAAACTGTATACACAGACATTTGTACATACACTGCTTTGGACTTTTCCCTTGGCAGATCTCACAGGTCAGCAGGGTCAGGTCTCGGCAGTTTACAAGATCAGTGCCCTCCGAGGGGTTGGTGGGGGTGCTGTAGTGTATGGAGTTGGTAATCCAGCAAATGTATTTTTTTTTCTTCTAAATTAAGTCCCAGACTATTGCAATAGGATGCCGTAAAGGCTGATATGCCATTAATTGGAATGAAATGGAAATCTGAAATTCTGTTGATGTGGGTTCACTAAAGATACAGTTACACTCTATCAGAGTAGAAGCAATGAAATACCAGCAGGAGTAACAATAGCCTCCCTATTTAAAGTCCCGCTGGAGTTAATAGGCTACACCACTCTTCTTCACTCCTACACTGAGATGTTGTATGGTCTTGTTGTGTACAGCCTAAGCGGCCACTTTGCTTTCTGCCCTGCCAGCTTGATTCTGTATTTTGTGAATCAATGCAAAGCCCGGCTGCAGTGGGTGAAGCGACTCCCACCTCACGGGGGAAGCAGCCCAGCACCCACAAAGACAGCGTGCGTTTCCCTCGCAGTGCGAGATGTTACTGTTGTTACTAGTTTGTTGTGTTTATGTACTCATTGTGAAATTATTGTGGATTTAAAAAGAAAACATCAGAAATGAAATTTCACCTCTATGTGAAGTCCGAGAACTTTCTGTACAAGCAAAAAAGAAAGTTTATTACATTTTCCTTGTCACAGCAAATTGGGATACCTTCGCATAGTATTGTAGATGGACAGGTTTGCACGTAAGCGTGAAAACTAGATTAATAAGTAAAAACTCTAAATTAAAATAAGTTAAATCCTAAGGTTCTTAGTCAAAAGAACAATCTCATGAAAGTTAATATGAGTTTTGTCTGAGCAAGAAACTAAGGATTTGGTGAGTTTTATTTTTGAGCCTAGTTCTGTCTGTTTTCCAGTCAGTTGTAGTGTTTAGATGCCTTCTGTATAAGATGTGCCACTCTTTGCAAAAGAAAATAAAAAGTTTTTAAGTCTTTCTTTCACAGTTTTAGAACTTGAGACTGTGCTGAAAGTGGGATGCAGTATCCGGGACTTCAGTACAGGGAGTTTAACAGGCTGCATAAGTCAGTAGTAACAGGCAATGTTAAGTTCAAAAGGGCAGTGGAAGAAATACTGAGGCAGCCTTGAGGGTTTGCCCTGATGGCTTAGGAAGGTCGATACTACGACAGAAAGGGCAAGCTGCCATGAAGCAGGAGGCAGTATCTGAGAAAATGATCCCATTGTCATGCTCAGTTTTCTGATCTTCATTTTCAATCCTTTTTCTCCAAGCACATAAAGAAGCCAGACTATGTGACGACAGGCATTGTACCAGACTGGGGAGACGACATAGAAATTAAGAATGAAGATCAGATTCAAGGGCTTCGTCAGGCTTGTCAATTGGCCCGTCATGTCCTGCTTCTGGCTGGAAAGGGCTTAAAGGTAACGATTGCATAAGTCCCAAAACAGCTTGGATGTCCTTTATGCTTGAACTTACTTGTTTTTTTCCTACTTTCTTTTTTTTTTTTTTCTGTCCTTAATGTGCATTCAACTTTGACACTGATAAAAGAAGGATTTATTAGCTTTTGATTCAGTCCTTGATATACCTGCTTAAATTTTTCTGTATTTTAGACCTATGCAGTACTTAGAGCTGCTGGCTCAGGTGCAGTCTCTGTCTGTAATCTCCCTCTGTTTGGATTGTGCCAAATAAAATGAGTTTCTCATAAGGTCCATGATACATTTTTTCCTGTAATTTCATGGCCCATCTTCCTGTACGTTCTGCTTTTTGGCTCTGTGTGTGTTCAAGGCCAAGGGACCAGGCTGCTGCCTCTGTTACTGTCCATCCTTCAGCTCCTTGCTGTCCCGTGGGGTCAGCACAGCACAAATCTTCGAACTGCTGTTGGAAAAAACAGCTGCCAAGCTCCATACAATTTTCCGAGTGCATTGATAATAAAGCCTTATGGTTTCCAGTAATGTTTCTACAGTATGGTTTTTGGGATACCTCCCAAGTAAAATGTACTGGGAGGAGTCTACTACAAGTTTTTGCAGATGAAGGACTGCTTTTTTACCTTGCCTTGGTATTTCATGTAATAGCGTACTGAATAGGGTAAAATGGGTTGAGTAGCTATGAGATGCAGAGATAGATGGGGGCTGTAAGTCAATGCCATTGACTTAAAAGGGGAATAAATTACCGGTTTACCATGCATTTTTCTTTCAGTTCTCATCACGCTGTCCCAGAGGTTTAACTCTGGAGCTGGGGTGGCCAATAGCAAAACTGCCTGAGGCTTTAATCTCGTGTACGTTTAATTGTTTACGTGCAATTATTTCCCAGTACAGTAAAACGTACTTATATAAAGTTAAGGACACATGCTTGTTTCTGAAAAATTGGGACCTTACCTCAAGAGTGCAATGTGGATTATGAATGAGAGTAGTTTTTCACTAAAACTCTTTGGTTGTTATCGTGCATAAAATACATCTATATGTAGCGCAGTGTAGCTTATGATGCAGTTGGTAATATGTGCCAAATGGTACGTAATAGCAAAATGCTACATACATGTAACAAAGGTTGTAGGGAAGGAAATTGTGTAAGAAGAGTGGTGACCAGGAGCTGGGGCAGTGGGGCCGGGAGGGAGGGAGGTGGCACTAGGAGCTGAGACCACTGCCCAGGCCAGCCCCAGCCCATTTCAGGGACGTGATGAGCTCCGTTTTGCACTAGCAAGTTTTTGGCTAAGGCTGCTCTGAAGGGAGGGATGTTCCAAGTTCTCCCCTCATCAACAGGGAGCATCTTCTGCGTGCAATGAGTTTGTACCCATTTGTTCTTGTGCCAACCCTACTCTTTAATTTAAACCGCTTCCTGCCTTTCCTTGAGTCTGTCCCCTTCACACAGTAATAGAGCTATTACAGCTTTCAGGGCGCCAGACGAAACAAACCAAGCTCTTTTAGGCTGTCCTTGTAAGGTAAACTCTGCATTCTTATTTTATCTGAAGAGCCCCATCCCTCCACTTGTTCCTGTGGTCCTGCTGAACCTGCCTTGCACGCAGCCCTCAAAATGAGCTCTTGTCCATGCTTTATCTAACAGCAGTAACATCCCCCAGTGTGACAAAGGTGGCATTATAACGTATGGATGCAGAGGGACAGTGTTTGGGTTGAGTGTGTGTTTTTGCTGTTACCATTTACTGCCTGTTGGACTTAAGAATACCATATGGTATTATATATGATAGCACTTCCTAGCTTTGGGGAAAAGATTTGGGAATAAAATAGCAAATTCTATGACATGGAAGTATTTTGTTGGATACTGTCAGATCGCCCTGTCCCACATAAGGGATGAGGTGCACAGTCGGTGTCTCCCCAGAATTGCCCAGCTATCAAAAGCTCATTTAAAAGTAAAACAGGTGCTGATAAAAACAGATTTTTTCATAGCACATAAGCCTCCCAGGCAGAGAGCACAGATCTGCCCACTGAGCATCCAAAAGCCACGCTGAATTCCTTGGGCAGAGGCAGCGCCCAGTGTGGTACGTAGCGCTTCAGTCTGCCTATATGCTGAAGGTGATAGACGGGTGAGCGAAGGCAGGAGCAACAATCCTGTATTTATCCAGAACCGATGGCTGCAGCACCCGGTACAGACGACGCTCAGGGCTGTGGCTGCCATCCCAGCTGCCACAGCTGCTGCAGAGCAGGGGAGCTGCACAGAAACCCCAAATCGTGTCTTGGGTGCTCTTCATCTGCCCAGCTCCACTGTTGTGCTGAACAAGATGCAAGCTGAGCAAATAGACCTGGTTTTATCCTCAGCACAGTACACAAGTGCACTCTGTTGTATTCACTGTACGTGATCACTGAATATTTCAACATATGTTATGTATGCCTTCTGCACCACAGCCTACCTATATTCCGTGTGTTACTAAAAAGTCCTCAAAAATCATAGGCGCTGTAGCGTGTGTGTACGAAGTATGATTTTCAAAGGCTCAAAACTCATTCAAATCAAAATCAATTTGCACAGGAACCCTCAAAGGCACTTCTTCTCAATGAGGGAGGTTTCCCTACCAAATTTCAAATCCCAGCTCTAACTGTTTCAGAGACAGAGTCTATCCAAAAGAAAAGCTACAAGAATGTTATTTTAAGCATGTGCGTTTTCCACTCCACAGATCCTCAGAAAATGGCTGAATGATTTATGATTTTTTTTAATATATAAAATCATGAGAAAAAGATGAATCTAGAAAACGTCAAGCATAGAAGTGAACATTCCTAAAAATGATGGATAAGCAGATGTAGATTCACTATGATTGTCCAGGCTATGTCAACTTTAAGTAAAATATCCTTAAGATATGAACCCAAATATTTATATCTTTTACAAAATTAAGGAATACTTGAAGAACTATTTCATAAAATGCACAAGTGCATAATGATATATGTACTGCGCAGTTAGAAGAATTAATATCCTTTATTTTACAAATAAAAGGGAAAGTAATGTGTTTTAAAGGACTGGAAGCATTAAAACCAGACATTTCTATAGCAGCTACTGAAACAAGATGCCATGGAAAATTGGTGCCTTTGAGAAAGCAAATGTGGAAAAAAGGACGGAAAGGAAGTAGACCGTATTTTAGGTTTTCTAGGAACCTTTGAGTGCTTGTTTCTACTGCATGCTTCATTTAAAACCTTTTTCTCTTCCAAAAAAAAAAATAGTCCAATATATCAATAAAGTATATCAGACAGTTTAGTGTTTTGTATCAAAGCAGTGAATTTGAAACATCCAAGGTTTCATTGAAACGTTTGGCTGCAATCACATTCGGTAAATATGAGAAACTATCTTTGCTTTTTTAACAGAATGTTATGTTTGATATTTTAGGTTGGCATGACAACTGAAGAAATAGATTCCATTGTTCATCATGAAATAATCAGACAGAATGCTTATCCTTCACCTCTGGGCTATGGAGGTTTTCCAAAATCTGTTTGTACTTCTGTAAACAACGTGGTATGTCATGGTATTCCTGACAGGTATTTCCCCAATAATATACATTTTACTGCCAGGGATGAAAATGTTAAACTGAAATTAATAAATTGTGTTTAATATTGAACATATTTCAGCTTAACTACATGTCATGTGTAAATGTATTGCAGATGCATATCGTGTTACCACACGATGCTGATAGATGTTACAGAAATGTATGTGAAGTAGAACAACAATAATATTATCCTGTTTGTCCAGATACTTAAAAAAAAAAAAATCACATAATGCCTTTAGAGTTTAGTGTGTGGGGAAAAAAACAGTACAGAGAATAATTCTGATTTTTTTTTCTCCAGCAAAATAAGTATAGGGTAGGGAATAAATATATTTGAATTTTTTTTATTATTATTTGCAATACATTCAGCTACTCACAAAGTAAAATACGAACCCTAGTGAGAGAAAAAGAATAAATATAATGGTAGATTTTTCAGATGTTGATATGTTTTTCTGCCAGTTGTTTCTCATTATTTTATATTCAGCTACACTTGTTCTCCAAGTAGTGAGAGCTGAACATTAAAAATGGTTATTCTGTTTGCCTCTGCCTTCCTCCGTCACAAAATACCTACCCCCTGATTTTTATGTATGTGTCATTAGGTGTTTATTCTTATATTCCCTTTGTTGGGAACTGTCTGTCACCATTATTTTTTTCTTTTCTGTTTATGTTTCAGTCGACCTCTTCAGGATGGAGATATTATCAACATTGATGTCACGGTGAGTAATTCATATAAAAAATAGTCTTTGATCAACTTTAGAGTCCCTAGTAGCAACAGGAAGAATAGTGGATTGGAGATGGGGAACGCACAGATGGATGTGCTGTTTACTTCTAAGGCAAGGCACAAGCAGCTGGTTTCCTTTTTTGTTTTTAACTGTGTGTTTATTCCAGCTAGACCCAGGCCTGACTTGAATTTAGGACTGGAATCAGATGCACTGAGATCAATGTTGGCCTAAGTGAAATGTCAACCCAATCCTGCTATGTGTCATGTTTTTGAGAAGGTGTAATTGTTATTGATCCACTGTGTAGTTAATGCAGAGCACCGCAGTACTGGGCAGCAGCTGAAGATAGATATGTATGAGATGAGCTAACATGAAGAAAGCCAGCATTTTTCCTTCACTCTGCCAAGATTGATCTTCCTCTTCCTGCTGATTTTGAGTGGGGCCTGTCATTATCTTACTCTGTCATTAGAGGCTACATTGGCCTGTGTATGTCAGTCTATTTGGACAGCAACTCTTTTGCTAGCAGTGTTCCCTACATTTATTAAAATCCCCGAAGGTAGTGTTGTGTTCCATTTCTGGTATAAAAGCCCTGCACCTTTTGCGCAGAAACAGAAATAGTGTGATATAACCGTGACTTAATATTTCCAGAGAATGGTCAATTATAGCTACTTAAATAAACACTGGCTGGATTTTTGTAGGAGCAAGAAAATACGGAAACTGGGAACCTAATTCTCGTTTCATTTAGAAAGCAAAACGTATTCGTGTCTTGCAGAAGCTTTTTTTCTTTTTATTGTAGATGTTTTTATTTTCCCAATGTGATGTTTATTTCTAATATGGGCACAGATGTCTTTTGAATTCTACCACTATTTTGCGATATGTGACATACAAGGGAGTAACATAGAAACGAGATTTTTTAATCATTAAAAAACTCTTGGTAACTTGATACTATTTTCCATGAGCCCAAATTTCATACTGGCAGAAGCAAAGAAATCTCAAGTGGACTTAACTCTGAGCAGGGGATTCAAGCTTTTTAAAATATTTTTTCTATGAACATTAGGGTCAGTGACCTTTTTCCATGATATACTCACGTCTGATCCAGAACTGTGTTATTTTTATTATTATTATTATTCTACTAATTTCTTCCCCATCTCCATGCTTTCTAATTGTAGAATTCTGACTGCCAGGTTTACACAGTGTGATCTATCATTTTTAAAGTATATTTTGGGCCTCATTTTTTACTGTGGTGAACTGGTGTAGCTTTGCTCATTTTACTAGACTAAATCAGCTTGATACAGCTAAGGATTTGACATCTGATTTCTTTGTAACTCATTAAGGTTCATTTGATTTTTTTTTTTTAATCTGTCAGGATAATAATAACTCCTTAGATTAAAAAAACGTTTAGGTTCATATCACAGATCCTTTCCATGGTATGATAAGACAGACATTTTTATATTAACGTGGTGTGCACATCTTGTCCACCCTGGTTTACAAATAATGTACGACTAAATGTTAGTGGTCTTTTTGAAAATACGTTCTTATTTGTTTTCTGTTTACCCTGAAAAAATAAAATAAATCTTGAAGTTTCTGTGAATGTGAAGACTCCTGCAAGGGCAGGAATTGCTGATTGTCTTTGTAAAGATTTTTTATCATTTGAAACTGAACTGTGTTGTATTTGATAACTGTTCAGTTCCAAACTACCTAAGGAAGAAATACTACTTTGCAGTGTTGCTAATTGATCTTTTAGTTTATTTTTAATGAGCAAAATTGGGATGTTTCACAGGGGAACAGAGTAAAAATCAAAGTAAATATGCCACAACAAATTGTTTATAATTGTGTACAGGTTCTATAAAATGATTAAATAATATTCTGGTTATTAACTATAAACACTTCACACAATGTACAAATTATTTGAAGAAAAAATCTATTTTTGCACAATTAAGATGGCAGAATTTCATAGATGAAATACAAATTTTATTGGCTTGAATCGTGTAGCCTTTAGAATGTATTTAAGTGTAGAAACAGAAGCATTATGCATCAGAGAGTCCTCAGCATAGTACAATTTTCAGCCAGCCATTACCAGGTAACATTTCTTACAACTTGAATCTTTCATTGACTTTTAAGGAATTAGTGTGTTACAGTTGCTGTGGTTGTAGTTTATTAATGTCAAAAATACATAATTGTAGTTGATGGCCTGCAGTAACTACTATTAATTTTAAGCTCTACTGTGTTTTAAATCTGTATTCGTTTTTCCAGGATGATGAAGTGTAATGTTTTTGTTTGTTTTTTTAAGTGCCGTACTTGCTAGAGCTAAAAATGAACTAGTTCAGCTTAAATATGAACTAGCTAGCATAAAACCTGCCCAACAGGCATTAAATTGTAAAAGCAGATTTAGCGACAGCCTCAGCTGGCAGAGGGAGGTGTACGACAGGGGTACGGCAAAGTTGGATCCTCGCTGACATTCATCTTCCTGTACAATGCTGTTCACTGGGAATTGCCTGCATTTTCTTTAAATCTCTCCCCCAACACAAACCTGGCCTTGGGATAAATTGTCTGTAGCCAATTTTTTTTTTTTTTCAGTTTGGAATTGACCAAAAGGAATGCGAGTCTGTGTCTTTCACAAATAGCTCACAAGTGGCAAAAGTTCAGTGCTTCAAGCTTTGTGAATCATTAGTCCCAGAGGATAGTTGCCCACTGTTTGGAGAAAAAAAAATGTTTAGAAGATCAAAACTGTGCACCATTATAATTTGTCTTTTGGTAGGGAAATTTGGCTTGCTCTCACAGTTGTGTGCCTGCCTGCCGTACTGCAGAGCTGCAAAACCCGTTTCTGCGCAGCGCTGCAGAGCTCTGCATGGCTTTCCTGTGCCTCAGAGGGAACTTCGGGAGAGCTGAGGCTTGAAGCCTATGAAATGTCAAAAACAAAACAAAACAAAACAAAAAAAAGCTTGTCAGTAATTGAACAGGGCTCTGTGTTTCCCACCTGAGCATAACCCCAAAACCCCATTGGGGGCCATCCCCTGCAGAGGGACGGGTCTCCCAGCCAGACGCTGATGGGTCTCCTGTGGCCAGCGTGAAGCTCGGCACCTCACCCCTGCGGGCCGCTGGTGGGACCCCGACCCCAGGGACCCCTCATGACACTGGGTGGCTCCCAAGGCCCCCTTCAGCCCACGCACAGCCCCCAGCCATCTTCTCGCATGCGGCCCCACTGGCATCATGGCCTGTAGCTGAGCAGTGTCACCTGTGTCACCTCCTGAGGCTCTGCTAGGCAGCGATGCACAACTTTTGCATGTGTTGAGTTTTTAATTGGCAAGCCTTATGCACCTTGCAGTCTTTCACACTTTTTTTTTTCCTCTCCAATGTTTCACTTTTCCAGTCTCATTCTCGCAAATGCAGTCTACCAGTGACCTATCTGTTGCAATACGTAGCTCATTCCTAGAAAGAACGGATTTAATTCAGGAGGTGATCTGTTTCTGGATGCAAAACGAGAAAATGTCTTTACATTTCTGCATGTGTTTAGGTGTATTACAATGGCTACCATGGTGACACTTCTGAAACCTTTTTGGTGGGCAATGTGGATAAATCTGGTCAAAAGTTAGTGGAGGTTGCCAGGAAATGTAGAGATGAAGCAATTGCAGCTTGCAGACCAGGGGCTCCCTTCTCTGTAATTGGAAACACAATCAGGTAAGCCTTATATTGACAAGTAAAGGGAGGGCTGGCAAGTGGGACAAAGGTTATTGGTGGTTTGGTATAAAGCTGATGACATGTTTTATGATTCAAAACCATCATTTCAGTCTGATATCAGTATGTGAACTGCCAAGCTATAATGTTGTTCCTTGGGTAAGAGAGATTTTTTTTTTTAAAGTGAATTACACCGGGGTCAGCAAAGATAACTGTGGAAAGAGTCAAAGATATTCATAAGGTAGATAGATTTATATTAACAGATGTAATTTGTGGTGTGTTTTTGTTTCTTTTTTATTTGTGTGTGAAACTATACCACATCTGTCTAACAATGTAAGAAGGTTAGAAACCATTGTTTTCACTGTATAGCAATAACGATTGTTACAAAGGAATTAGTCAACATAAATAAGTCTCTTTGTTTAAAAAGTACAAAAATATTTAACTCGAGAGCTTCTTATCTTACAAAGAGCAGTGCATACTAACGTCATAGGGAAGAAAGAGCTCACATTAAGAGATTTTTCCCTATTTTGCATCTGTTCTAGCCGTCACATAAATGCAGTCGTGACTTTTCTTCTGGCAGTTTTGAATAAAAATATGGCTTAATTTTTTGAAGGTACCTATACATTATTTTAAAATGTTTGCAAAAATATATATATAAAAAAGACATATATTGTATACATTTCATTAAGCAATACTTCAGTGGACTATTAATGGCCCCAACATACTATTGAATACGTTGTGATTACTTAAAAGCTGCAAGGCTTAGTCACCTTGAAAGGATGCTGCTTTTTTTCTTTGTAAATCTTCAAATACTTTAAGGAAAAAAGAGAACGGCAAAATATCAGTTAGATGTATTTATAGCTTTAAAAATATTGTAACAGAGTCTGAATCAAACTTTAGTAAAACCTCTTTGGGTTATATCTGAGAAGCTTTTATTGAAGACTTTGTATAAAATTGTGTTTTTGACAGTTTTAAATTATAGGCTAACTAGCCTGGAGAAAAAGGATAGTGTCTTTCTGTTCTTTCATAGGAAATGTTGAATCAGACCCCTACTGGGAAAAGAAATTTAATGCATATCTCACTATCTTACTGTCCATGAATATAATAGAAGTGAATTCAAAATGTAGTTTTATTTTTGCAAATGGGATGAGTCGATAGATGCACCTCATATTTTTGAACACCTAGGGTTCAACAAATTTACTGGTGGTGCTCTTGCATTTTAACAAAATTTATTCTTGAGTAGAAGGGGGCACAGAACACTAGATTCTTATTCAAGCATTCTATCGAGCTCTGCATTCATGGCTGTGTCTAAAGGGCATGTCAGCCTTTGATTCTCTCTGAGAGGTAATTATCCTTTTCCTGTCACGGAACAACAAATGATAGCTAACTACAGAGGCACATTTGCAGTAGTCACATTCATCAACTGCAGAAAAAAAATTCAATTTAATTGTGCAACACAGCTGCACATAGGCTTTTTGAGCATTTCTGTTGTTCTCCCTGTCTTGCTATTCCTCCCTCCAGATCTATTTTTTAAACTTTTTTTCTGGTTATTTTTTTCCCCCTTTTTGTCTCTTCTTCCATTTTTACTCTCTGTACTTTCTTGTTAAAGTAATTTTCCTTTGTGGCTCTCATTCTTTTTTCCCCATTGAAGGCTATGAATGTAGAAAATTATCACAATTACTCATATAATTGAGCCTCTTTGTAGCAAGTGCAACTCCAGTAGCCTTTCTCCATCATGAAAATGGTTTCATTATAGGGTTTTTCATATTCTCTGACACCATCTACACAGAGGAACAGGCGTGCAGATGAGATGTACTAGGAACAGGGTAGATCAGTAAGGTCACAGTAGGAATAATTAGCTCTGCTATGGAAAGAGCATCTAGGCCTTTTACTGCTACATAAATGTACTGTCCATGGCTTTTAGTCACAAAAAAACTTACTAACAAATGGAGCTCCCGCCTACTACTTTGAAAAAAAGATTTGTATCAACACTACAATTTTCCATCATTAAGACTAATAACACAGAGCCTAGTATACATCAAGGGGAATAAAAAGAAAAATCTCACATTCAAGTGGCGGCTGGGTGCTGACCTTTGTTCCCTTTTTTTGTGTTCAACTTAACTCTTTACAAAAAAGAGCCACACGCCACACCAACATGCAGGTGAACTCCAGCTAGTGCTAGCAAAGCATGGCATTCAATTGGAAAATCTGATAAATCTCCATGCAGGATAATGCATTTCATTACAGATTCACTACATTAATTCTAGCTGTATTAAAAAAAAAAAAAAAAAGGAGAAGAAGAAGAAAAAGAACAGAATTGAATGTGACATTGGATTTTTTGCTGTGTTGTTACGGAGGTCAGTTTACTTGCAAAGTGTAAATATATAGTCAGCGCCCCCTTTGAAAAGCAGATTAATCAAAGCTAGTAGATGTCCAAAACTACATATGAAATAGCAGGTCATTAACTTTATTTTTCAAGATTTTATCGTGTAGACGATTTAAATGTGCTGATGTGTTAAAACTACTTCAACACTGCCTCTGCTGAAAGATCACCTTGGTTGAGTGAAGTTGTATGTTTCTGGTTATTCATCTTTCTACATCTGCATAGATACATACATACATATGTACGTAAAAATATTCAGTTTCAGGAGACTTAGAGATCATAAATACCTGAGAACATTTAGGCCCATCAGAATGGAGATATGTCTAGATATCTTTCATCAATATTTTCTATAAAGGTGCTCAAGTGGTATGCAGAACATATCTTAGACACAATCAGAGTATTTGCTTTCTATAAATGGCTTGGGAATAATTACATCACATAGGTAAGCCTGCATTCAGAATTGTAACATATTCTTTGTTACTGAAGCTCGATAGCTGAAAGCAAGTATTTTGTGGACAGCGGTTCCTTGTTACATCAGCTAGAAGTTGCAAATAAAAGATTGCATGGATTCATGAGTTATTCTGCCTGGAAAAAAATGTGAATATTTGCTAACCTGTTCCTATTGAAGATGGTGGCAAAACTGTCGATCAACTCCAGTGGGAACAGGATTGGGCCCTGTGTTCCCATTTCCTTCTACCACTAATGACATTTCTCTTCCAGACAGAAACAAATCCATTTTGAAATCTACTTTTTAGCCAGTGAGTTTAGATATGTGGAAGTGTTGTGAGTGTATAGAGCTAAAAAACATAAACGCGATATTGTTAAATAAACCAATTTCCAACTCCTAGGAAAAAATAGTAGTGAGGAAAGTATTAATAAATGGTTTAAAATGTTTAACTCCTAAGTATATGTTTTGATAATAATTTAGAACAATATAAAGCAGATTTTTAAAAAAATCTGTTTCTATCAGATTATGCACATTTAAACAATAAGTGGCTCAGGCAAAATAAGTCATTTTAATGTCATCTGTGATAGATTTTCCTTGACAGCTACTGTAAATTACAATTACACTGCTTCTCTCTGCACTTGAAAGTAAGCATTGCAATAAATTATCTTTTATTTCAATCCATCATGTCTGCTTTCAGAAACAGAGAACCTCAAATAAAAGTTCAGCACTATTGTAAGAAAAATACAGTAATTTGTGTTCCAGTTTGAAACTAAAATGTACCTTTCTTTCAAAAAACAATTGTTGGCTTTCAAAAATATTACTAATTATACCTCAACATTTATTGTCATTATAGGGAATCCCTGAACTTGTGCATTCCCTCAGTCTAGGATTACTGTTTAAGAGAAAAATACTTTAATATTTTCCTGGTAGAAATTTGTAATTTCTCAAATTAGTTAATATGGTACTATTGAAAGTGAATATTTTTATCATAAGCAAATCTAGTTTAGGCTGATGCTGTTTTCAAGAATGTGAAAAAAAAAAGCGAATGCCATTCAATGGTCATTTTATTAACAATATATTTAAGAAAAGTGAGATTACTTTTAATTTAAAAAAATTTATGCGTTCATACAGGTCCCTAAATAAGAAAGCAGTTATCATAGATCTGTTATCTCTTCCAGTGTTTCCCAAGCGTGCTCACTGCCCAGTGGTGTAGGACAGATCTGTCTGGTAACTTTGGTGGCTGCTGTCATGCTGCTCGGTGAGAGTACCGCTGATAAAGTTTCGTCTCTGGGGAGAGACGCAGGCACTGAGGGGGAAGCAGCTGTAGCTGGGAATCATTCCCCAGGATGTTCAGTGAGTCTGTGCCATCCTGTTTGATCAGCCAGATCTCCCACCGTGGCACCAGAGGGCACAGGGAGGTATTGCTCCAGGCTGAAAGCGCGGTTTGGTTTACTTTGTTTCCTCAGTGAGGTCTTAGATTACTAGGGCCAGACCTGCCTTGAGGAAAAAGCAACAGAATCTGGTAAAAAGAAAATAAAGTGTAGGTTTGTTGGTTTTTTTTCATCCCAGAACAGGAGTCCCAGTCCTGAGGCTGAGTGGTTGGTGTTTTCCTCTGGAGCTGGGACGCCCATTATCCCCCAGGTGCTCCCAGAGGCTCTCTGAGGCTCTCTGGGGAGGCCCAGGGCCAGCCCCCTAAGGAAATTCTCTCAACCTGCTTTTCAGCTTTTTAGCGGGAGGGATTTATCCCATTCACCCAAAAACTCCTTCCAGTGGAGGCTCCGGAGCACTGGGGAGAGCTCTGTAGAGGAGCAGCCCTGCCTGTTGCTGCTTTGTTGCAATTTCCCCGTTGGGCTGCTGGCAGGAAGGCAGTGCGTGTCTCCACGCTCATCCCTCCTTTCGCGGGGAATTAGCTGTTGTCTGGCAGCAGCCGGGAAGGAACTGGCACCCAGCTCGGAAGCATGACAGCACCATGCAGGAGGCTCTGCCCATGGGTTTGAGGTGGACGGTCTGCCCTCCGTGACCTTCCTTTACCAGCTCGGCCACTGCCGGTTCATCCTGACACCAAGCGCTCTGCCGTCTGCAGAAGAGGAGCGGTGCTGCAGGGACTCTTGACTCTGCAGCCGCTGGGCTGTAGCGCATGGCAGCAAAACATGAAATCAAGTACTGAGCTCATTAAATGATTATGCTTTTAATCCTGCCCAATTCACCTCTGCCCAAGCACGCAACATGGCTTGAAGAATAAAACGCGTAATGGTAAATGTTATCAATGGATATATTTAACAATGATTGTACTGAAGAATCCTTATCTTCTCTTTCTGCTGTCGGAGCAGCGTGGCTCTGCTGCCCAGCTGCCACAGCGGGCAGTGGTGGGACTGGGGCATGCCCACGGCAGCCCGGTGGCTCCTCAGCCCCACTCAGCCCTGCCAGCTCCTGCCTCCCACCTCCGCTTCTTTCCCTCTTGCAATCAGGACTCCTCCAGCTCCCCGTCCGCATGGAGCAGGAAACGTAATATTCTGAGGTTGCCTTCCAGGGAAAGCTGGAGAGAAAGGCCTCTGCTGACAGATCCCAAGCCAGGCAGTGAGGCAGCGATACCAAAACATTGAGCCGTTGTCAGCAGCAAATGGCAAACTTGGGCAAAAATGCTCCACTATGTGGCATCCAGGCTTTTTAGCCAGATTCCACAGCCTGGGAATTCTGGTGGCCAGAGGAATGACCAAGATCAGCAGTTCAATTCACGCTTCTCAGACCCGTGTATCAAAGTTCTCCCTGCAAGCATCTACAGACTACATGCACGTTCGTGCTTACAGAATTATCCTTGCAAGCTGCAGCTGGCGTTAGCAGCCTTCCTTTATGGAAGCTGGGAGTTTTACCGTACCTCCGCACGGATGTGACAGCTCACTAGGATTTTTTAAATACTCCAAAGTGAAGCTAGTAGTTGGGGAGTGCTTTGAAATTCCCCGTACGGTGCTTCTGAAGCACATGCAGATATTAAAACCGGATTGAATGTGGCCGAGTTTCATACCTGCAGCTTAGTTTCTCCACAGGTTTTCTATGTGCCACTCCAGGCTCATTGGTCACGTTACGTTTATGTAAGGAACGCCCAAGGCCTGTGCATAGACAGGTCTAAGCGGGGGAGCGCGGGTGTCTGGCAGCATGGGTGTCACAGCCCGCTGAGCTCCAGCGTCCCCTGTTTTGATCCCAGAAGCTAACCACCTGAGCACTGATGCCAGCTGAGTTGTTTTCAAACTCTTTGGCAAGAAAGTGGCAGAATTCACCACTAAAATGCACAAGAATCGCTTCTTCCGACACGGGAGGGGGGACGCTGTCGTAGCCATGCCCCATGCTCCCGGCAGCCGGGGTGCCGTGGACAGGCATCGGCAGAGACAAGCAGCCGCTGGGGTCGTTTAGGCTCTTGCAAAAAGACTTGCAGAAGGAGGTGAAGGAAAAGCTTACCATGCAGTGCGTGTACGGCTTCTCACATCTCTCTTCAGAGAATCGCTTCCCCCGTATGGGAACCATTATCTGCATTGCTCTAGGCTTGGTCACCGGAGCTCTTCCATTTCGTTTTGTGTATGTTTCTGAGTAATCTGACTTTCTAATTCGTCTCCATTCTTCCTTGGCCTTCAACATCATCATAACCAGCCCAAGTCTCTGACCCAGACCCAGCTGACACGATAGGAAGGCACAGCAGAAAGACTTTTCCATCGCTAGTAGGACTTCTCACTGCGTAAATCTTCATAATTTTTTTTCCACGTAAATTACATATAAGATAAAACTTTGGACCTTGAATACAACCAAGTGAAGCCCAATTTCTAGCCATATTAATAACCCTCTTTGCCGGTAATTAGGAGTTTGGGGATAGCTAAACTTGAAATTTCCATTCTTCTCCAGAGTTAATGAAAGAAATGTGATGAGTCTTTGTATGGGGGCGATGGCTAGGTGAAAGCTAATATACAAATCCTGATAAAATGTGCTCTTAAGGCCTGAACACTGCGGCATTATTAACCGTTGACCTGGCTCCCCTCTCTCATTTCTGCCCCACAGTGGGGGAGCACCATGTCCTTCATCTGCCTCCAGGGACCGTGACACGCGGGTACCGGCACGAGCGCTGCGGAGGCTGCACGGCCTTGTGCAAGGCGATGGCTGCGTGCTGAGTCCGAGGCCGCTTGGCACCTGAGTGAGAGCCTCCCCATGGGGGTTAGCGTGCCTCAGTTCCTGTGAGAGCTTACACCTTTAGTCGAGTTTCTCATCTGTCCCGCTCCCTGTCTGCCTGTAGTCACGCTCTGAGAAGCATTAGTTTGGCCATAACTATAGCAGACCTCAAGTGTTAAGTGCCTACCTTGATTTAAAATGAACAGATGACGCTTTTAATCTCATAGACAAAATCTTTTCAGACTAAGCGCCTTCCTGTCTTGCTCCTGGGCTCCTGTTTGCTTCTGGAGTGTGGGAATGATGCACAGGAGCAGCTTCCTCGTCACTTCTAGTCCAGCTCCAGGCCCCCCACATCTCCACGTGTTTCCGTTTCGCATCCGGCCGGCCCTGCTGCCTGAGTTGCCTCAAGTCTCCACCTGCACCAGCGCTGCTCCGCCGCTGCTGGAGCTACATGCCAGGCAGGGCCCTGGCCAGAGCCTGCAGGCGGGGGGGGCCCGGCACCAGAGGACACCCTGCTTGGCTCCAGGTCCTCCAGTTTTTAGGGATCAGGATAGGATTTTGCTTTCCTGACAAGGGTAAGGTTCGGTGCTGGGCCATGTTCCTGCAGGCAGGAATGTCTCCCTTGGAGATGCTCCTGGTTGAGACAGGCCGTGAAGGACAGGAGAGATCTCCCAGGCAGAACTGAAATGCCATAATTGCTGTGATTTGCTTTTGGTACTGTGGTGGTGGGTTCATTAGAAATACATTGTTAATTAACGTGAACAGATCTCCTGGAGCTGCAGTACAGTTCGTACTGAATGGTTTTGGTACTTTGCAAGGGGACAGGTTGGGCTTCTACCTGCCCCGC
This sequence comes from Anseranas semipalmata, assembly GCA_013399115.1. NCBI lineage: Eukaryota > Metazoa > Chordata > Aves > Anseriformes > Anseranatidae > Anseranas > Anseranas semipalmata. The sequence goes on along the minus strand of VXAA01006848.1, from coordinate 10,561 downwards.
CGGCGCAGGACCCTCCTGGCCCGCAGAACCCGATGCAGGCTGCGGGCCCGCGGCCCAGCGGGGGCTCTGCGGGCAGGGAGGCCTGGGCGGAGGCTGCAGTGCGCTGCCGCCCCGCTCAGCCGGCGGCCGTGTTAACTCTGAAACCTAACGACAGCTCGCCGCCGCTAGCTCCGATGGCCGCTCTCCTTCGGAGCGGGCATGAAGCGGCGACCCCGCGCTGGGGTGGTGCCCCGGTACCGGTGCGGTGGCAGGGGCCGGGGCGTGCTCCCTCACGGCGTCCCCTTTTGCCCCCGCAGCTCCGTGGCGCGGCGGGGCGGCTTCCAGGTCTGCCCCTTCTTCGTCGGCCACGGCATCGGCTCGTACTTCCATGGGCACCCCGAGGTGTGGCACCACGGTAAGCGGCCCCCCCCCGGGCCGAGCCGCCTCCCCCGGCGCTCGCCCC
>VXAA01006847.1:750375-785216 GCA_013399115.1 Anseranas semipalmata | reverse complement strand
TGCTCCACACAGAGCTGGCCCCCGAGCACGGCCCGCGCCCGGGGGACACGCTGGACCAGTGGGTCTCCGCCTTTCTGGTGTACGCCAGCGTGGTGTGCGAGAAGCACCCGGCGCGCTGCGGGGCCATGTTCAAGTACCTGGACACCATCCGCAAGCTGCACGCCACGTACGGGGGCACCTCGTGGATGAACTACGATGAGGACTTCCGGCGGCGGGCGGCCAAGGACCCCAACCTGCCGTGGGGCGACGTCGACCTGGACCTGTGGATGAAGTGGATGGCGCCCCTCAAGTCGCTCGTCAGCAGGCACCAGCGTGCTGAGAGCGAGCCGCAGGCCGCGCCGCCACCACCACCACCGCCACCACCGTCGTCCCAGAGCCCCAAGCAGGAGGAGAAAAGCCAGGTGTGACAGGCCGGCGGCCACAGCGCTGCGATTCCCCGGCTCCCGGTGGTGCCCCTTCGGTGGGGAAGAGCAGAAGGGGCGAGGAGAACGGACGGGCGGTTGGGATGCCTTCGGGCCCATCGACTGCTCCCATGTCATGGCCCTGACCCTTAGCTCGTGCCGACCGTAGGGCCTGGGTGTCGGTTCGCGAGGCGTGGGTTGTGCCCACTCGGGTTGCACCGGTGCCCAGCAGGCCACCATGGGAGGTTGCTGGGGAAAAAAGTGCTCCCTCAGCATATAATTGTTCGAAATATTTGTTGCTCTGGCCATCGGGAGTCAGGAACCCCGGTAATTCCCTCCCCAGTGATATAATTGCGTTTTCCCTGAGACATCAGAAGAAAGGCATTTCTTTTACTTTGTGTTGTCTTTACAAAATTAACTTTCTCAGCAGTACGAGGACAAAGAGTACAGACTCTTCTGTTACTATGGGAGCATTCGGTAGTTGCAGGCTGTGTGGGAGGCCAGAAAAATTGATGTAAATAAAGACAAACTTCAATTTGAATGGCCACTGCTTGGAAATTTACTATGGTTTGAAGATTTAATTTATTTTGGGCCACAGTAGATGTAATCCACAAGTTTTGGCCTGTTTTGTGGGATGGGTATGAATAGGGGAAGCAGGGAAGATTTTGTGTATGTTGAGGATTTGCTTTTCTTACAGGCATCAAGTGTCACTGAGTTGGCATAACCCCTAATGTATGCAGGCAAGTCTACTGTTTCTGCTGCTTGAGCTGTGACAGCAAGCTCCAGTGGTACAAAGAGCTTCCTGTCTATATTTGGGGTTGTACTGGTTTTTGTTTGTTTCATTTTTGTTTTGTTTTTTTTTAATAGTGGTGGCTGTAATCTGTCAAATCCACAGAGCAGAAAATGCTGAGTTTCATGCCAGCTGAATGATGGTTGAAGGGTTCTGTTTTATTGTCCATATTTATTTCTAAAACAAATTTTTTAGGACCATAGGAAGAATCTTTGCGTTCCTGAAGGGGTTTTGCTAGCCCATTGGTTATTGTACTTTTCAGTGATCCGCAGCAGAGATGAGTGGCTAAACTGTTGGACTCTTAGTGTGATCTGGAAAGGGAGGACCTTTTTCAGGGGATCTGAAAGTGTTTAGTGTATCACACCAAATCCTGACTTCTCTACCTATCAAAATTGCTGGGCCAACCTGCAAAAAAAAGAATGGAAACACACACCGCATAGTGAATACTGTAATAGGTCCCAGTGCCGGCCACATGGCCTTGGTGTTTTCTGTTTGGTATTTTAGATTTACGTAACTTGTTCTGATATCTCTGTTTAGATTTCTCCATTCTCGAGAACAGCAGCTCAGTTTTTATTTTACTACAGATCTTATGTGAGCACCAGACGGAAAATATCTCACATATTTCATCTCATCCAAGACGGGATCTTCAGCTTGTAACGTTAACCAGACTTGTAACTCTCACGATAGCTGTTTTGTCAGTGCAGAGCTTTGGACTGCTGGCTGCTTAGGCACCAAAGGTCTCGATCCCCTTTGATTTTGTGGAAATTTTCCAATTGATTTTAGTACTGACATTGATTTTTCCTCGCATCTGAAGAAGCAACCAGAAGCTGTGTAAAAAGTGTGTTTATTTTAGCTAAATAAGTTTATAAAACACCAAAATTTAGCTTAATGCTTTGTTTGAACATAAGAACTGCAGTGCTATAGCAGCATGATTAAAAGTAAAAGTAAAAGCAAAAGCTGTATAACCGTTCAGTGTGGATTCAACTACCTTTCTATTATTAGCGCAGTTTTTAGTTGGTAGCACATACTGCTTTATAACTGTTTAAAAAAGAAAAATGTCCCTAACTGAAACAGTTGTCTGAGCAGCTGTTAAATGTAGATGAGGCTTAGGATAAAGCATGAGCTTATCATTGGCAGGGCAGCAGCAGGGAAATGTTGATCTGTGGGTTTCCCCATCACCCTTGCTCAGCTCCTTAGAAGCTGTAATTATGTTGTTTAAAACTGCTTCAGAGAAGTAAAAGGTTGTGACTTCACATTTGGGCAAAAGAATAAGAGAATTTAAATGGAAGAGAACAGGCTGTTGTAGACAGTAGGCTTTGACCAAACCTGAGCTTTTCCACCTTCATACTGTTGAGGGGAAGAAGAGCTTTTACAGGGACCTCTTCTTCCAGATTGTTTGAATTGATTTTGTTTTCATAATTTTGAAGGATTAGGCAGCCTGGTTCGATTTCATTTCCACTTTCAGTAGGACGCTCCTTAAATTTCGGCTTGTTGCAGTGCCTGCATCTCTCTAGTTTTGCAGTTCTACAGAAGGTCAACCAGTAGAAGCAAAGTCGAGGAAAACAAAGGGACATGTTTGAGGCTAGCTGTCCTTTCTGAGGAACCAGTAGAGAGCTATAACTTTGCTGTACACATAGTAAAGTGAGAAACCCTAGTTTTAGTTTGAATGCAATAATTGTCACTTATGTAGGACAACTGAAATTCATTCCTGCAAATTTATGTCTGGGTTGACTTCGGACAATTCTCAATTTTTATTTTTTTTTTATTTCAGACTCCATGAAAACAGGAGGCCAGTTGGAATGGCAGTCAGACTAAGTGGGTGAGTTTATATATAAAACTGACTAACTTTGGATTTTAAATATTTACAGATTTGTTAAATACAGAATTTCTTATTGGTGCCAACAGCCTGACTCCGTTGGTGTTTAAGTGGAGCTCTGGTATTCTAGTGCATTCTTTTACCTCTGCTTCTGTTGCGTTGCAAGCTGTGCTAGAGAAGACGTAGGAAATTCATTTTACCCAATCAGCAATTGTAACAATGGACTACAAACCTGCAGAGCAAGCCAGTTTGCTGGAAAACAGGAATTCCTGCAGCGCAGCACTTGTCACAGACTATCCAAAGAGGGCAAAGATTCAGGAAGGTGAATAAATTGAACATTGGTTGAATGAGGTCAGGAACAGTCTCCCGGAGGAGAACCCTGCCCTAAAATACTACTTTGAAAATATAAGCCAATTTAATGCGCAGATTAACCCTTCTCATTTGAGCAAACTTGTGTGCAATCCTGGATCTTTGCAGATCACAACCGGACACTTCAAAAAAAAAAAAATGTGTACTATATTTGCTTAAAAAAATAAATCATAACTTGTCTTGTTACAGCTGTTAATTTTACCATTTCATTGAGAATATCTGCAACATAAATGTATATTTGACTTGAAACAGTATCCGACATTTGGTATAACTCAGGTTGTTGACAAAATTATTCTGTGAGGCTTGATATCGCCTCTTCATTCTTCTCTGAAAAACGCATTAACCATTGCTGTCATTGCCGGAAGTAATTTATAGCCCACTTGTGCATTACAAAATTCTTGATCAGATATAATAATTGCCCTAAATTATTATTTTATTTTTATCCTCATAGAATACTTAGGCTCCTGAGCATCAGACTAGACCTTTGTGGTCTGGTGTTCACGAAAATCATATTCACTGGTTCATTGTTAAATTATTTTACATCTCAGTATTTTGTTTTCTTTTCCTTTCCCCTTGCATACTAGGGAGTATGATCAAGGTAATACTATGATCCAGTAAGGCGCATGATGGTAAGGGTATGCCTTTAGTTGTTTCAGGAAAAAAAACTGCCGTTATCTGCTCTCCTTTACCTTTCTTGATAGTTTCAACAATACGCATAACATGAAGTGTTTGTAAATTGATTAAAAAAAATGTTTGTGACTTCACCTAAATAAATTTTTATATATAAAATACTGCTCTTAATCTGTCTTTTTTCCCCCCTTGCTCTTATGTTGTCACTTCCCCTTTTGTCATCACTCTTTTCTGTCACCTGACCTTTTACAGAATTTTTGTTTTTCGCTTAAGGAAGCACAACAGAATCTTAACTATTGACAAGAAACAAGTTGGCCTTTGAAATTGGCTTTCAATATTTTGTTTTAGAAAGGCTTGATAGTGTTCTAACTGTAGTTGTTGTAGTTTATTTATATATGCCAGTTGTTGAGGCAACAGTAAGTATTGGGCCTTAATCTGTCTGAAAACATAGTAGCCACTGAATTGAAATACCAGTATTTTAGTGGCCTCCAAAATGGGACTCTGGTCTAGTGAATGCTGATATTTGCATTCAGTAGAGTAGAATACAGAATAATTTTACAGATATAATTACAAGCTGTAAAAATCTTTCATTTTTGAGAAGGTGCTTAAGCTCAGTAATCAGATCACTTGTACCGTTTTTTCCTTGCCCCGTTTTCTGAAGAAATCAGAATTCTGTTACTCAATAGTCTGTGCTGCATATCTTCACCATCGTTGCTACACGTTAATCGTTGCAGGCATCTTATCCTGAGGAAGTTCAGTAATAGTGGCAGGATTTGGGGGGGAGTGGAAGGGCGCTGGGTGGCGGGAGAAGCAAGCAAGGAAGGATGAGCAGACGTTGGTCCCTTCTGTCCCAGTGATGAATTGCACAAGAGTGGGTCTTAACCTACTGACTCAGAGCAGCAAAGCAGCAACAGTTGTGTTTTTCCTGTCCTACTTGGGAGTAGCATACCCAGCTGGAGTCTGAAGCACTTCCTAGTGCTTGTTGCTGAGTCCTTCTGCCAAGAATTTGTTGGTTTTGTTTGTCACTCTCTTCAGTCTTCCGATGGTCTGGTGCCCTTCCTGGCACTTTGTCACCTCCCAGTTTCCTGGTTGCTGCTGATGCTGGGTTGGACCACCCTGTCTTCTGAGTCTGCTGGAGACAATTGTCAGGACTTGGCCTTGCTCTCCAGTGTTAGTGGCTGCTTTAAAATTGCTGCCTGCTTCCATAAGGAAGCTTGCCTTTCAAAGTACTAGTGGTGTTTTTAAGACATGTGGGATGTCAACCCCCCCCCCCCCCTTTTTTTTTTTTTTTTAAGTTCTTCATAAACTTGGCCTTCATCACTGTCTTTGAGCCACCTGGTAATTTCACTGTGTGTCCTTGCTTTGGTGTTGATTGTTGCACATGGTGCTACCCGGCTCGTTGCTGTGCTGTAAACTTCTGAATGAAAATTCCTTGTCCATTAGTTTCTCATTAGAAGTGTTCAACAGGTTTCTTGAGTTTCCAGCAGTTTGTTACTGCGTGGGTGTGCATATGGCATTGGCACTGGGTGAATCCGGCCCTTACAGCTCCTGAGGCTGATATGTCCTTGTTGAGTCAGGTTGTGTTAAAAGGGTGGTGCAGAACTGCACATCTTCTGTTCATCATTGATTCATGAGTAGATTTCTTCTGGTGATTACAGGTGAAGCTTGCTGACATTCACATGGTATGGCAGACAGCATGGAGATGCTGATGTCTGCTGTCTGAAAGCAGACGTTGAAGGTAACCATTTAACTGAGTGATGAGTGAAGATATAGCACACAGTAGGTGTGAGGGCTGGAGTGGAAACGAATCATAATTTTATTATCCAAACACTAACTGATCTGCAGCAGAAATCAGGAATACACAAATTTTTAATTCTGTTTTTCTAAGTCCTATTACTTAGGATGGGAAGATGTTCTTTCTTCAGTGCCGCTGCGATTTCTTATGCTTTGCTCAAAATAAACCTCGAGCATTTGTACAAAATTGCAGCAAGGATGGAAGACTGATGGAATTTCCAGTTGGGAATACTTCTAAGATGTGTGGGAATCGACCTGTTTGGGAGGACCAGCATGTTATAGAAAAATAGTTTTCTGTGAGTTGACTAGAATTCTGGCATGTATGTTTGCAGGTAATGTCAGATAAGTTTATTGTCAGGGATTTCTGGCAAGACAGGGGTACTTTTTTCACAGGTATGCTTTTTATAGACTGGATTGATATGTGCTGTTATTACAAAGGGCAAATTAAAACCAGCACAGCATGACCGACAGCCCAAAATGTGTTGCAACTTGGAATGGGATGAGAAAAAACTGCTTAAATCTGGGCAAGCTGACACAGCTGGGAAGAGTCAAGCTTCAGCAAAGCTAGAGTCAAATCAATGGTGTTTCAAACTTCCACCTGTGTGCAGCAGTTAGGTTTGAGATATTTGGAACATCTGAAAAATGAGACTTACTACTTTTCTGCCCTTAACTAGCGTAATGACAGATCTTAAAAGTAAGATGATAGAACATTTTGCTTGTGAGGTAGCCCATTGCATCTGCAGTTGAGCAAAATTATTACTTCTGAGCTCTGATGAGGTCCCGTTGGTTTTTCAGTGTGACTTCCAATTTAAGCCTGAACTGTTGCTTTCCCATCTTACTCTTTCTCCTGTTATCCCATCCGCTGTGGTTTTCTCCTTTATAAAAATCTGGTGAACACAGCAAACATGTTCTTAGCCTTAGGAGCAGGCAGTGTCTGCACAGGATGTCTGCATGCACAGAGCCTTTCACACTGGTATACGTAGGTTTGCCAAGTTACTATGCTCTAGCGTGAAGTTTGCTAAGCATCTAAATTAGCTTGCATCTCACTGTCTGGATGGAGTGCATGTGGGAGACTTCCAGGCTGCCTGCAAGGCTCATGTGTTTTTAAGAAGCCTGTGCAGCTGGCCACAGGTCTTTCTGTCTACTCTCGTGGTAAAATCAAAACCAGAAGCCCAGAGACTGTTGTAACTAGTGAGAAGAGGGATATGAGTCAGTGCTAATGGCCTAAGTGTTTGTGGAAATGTTGCCTAGTGAAGTTATCAAACATTTTTGGGGCCATCTGCTTAGTAGGGACTGCAACAATTGACAATGTCTATGGGAGTGCTTTTGGCAGTTCTTTGTAAAAAGTGTTTATGTCCCTGAAAACTTGGCTAGAAATATTACAAAGCTAGATCTTACTTTTTCCCCTCTCATTTTGGCCCTCAGGTTTGACTATCAAACTGTCCCAAAGTTCAGTGTGCATTAGTCCAGCCCAATACAGCATATACATTTTTATGCATATAATCTTCTGGGTCCAGCACTCTTACTATTAGTTCAGGTTTTTATTCCTGGGAATTCTCATCAAAACCAGTTGGCATCTTTGTATTATGGCAGTTTACTGGGCAATCAGCTAAATAGTATATGAGATTTAAAAAGTAGAAGCGGGTACAGTGTCTTTATAATATTCATAAACTTGAAATATTTCAAGAAGTACTTTTACCTTTTTTGGTGGTTGTTGCTCTTTACTTCAGAGAACATTTTCTTCTTCCCAGTGTCTCAGTGCAGTGTTTCTGTGTTAGTATTTCCAGGGCAGCAGGGAAATGTTTACATCCAAACAAAATCTGTTTTCTTTGAATTTTTTTTAATTGCAAACATTTCTAGCCATAAAATCCTTTCCACTTAATTCAGTCACTGTTTAGCTTAATTCTTTAGGTTCTGCACAGAGTCTAAAATTCAGATTGTGTTCAGTGTCAATTTTCTGTTTTCTGAGTCTTGGAACACTTGTATTGGATCTGCACCTACATCAGTGGATGTCAGAAATGTCACTCGCCACTTAAAATTACAGTCCTAATGATCTAAAGTCAGGAATGGCTGTTTAAAAACAGAAATACGGTTTATATTTGCTTTAGATATTACAAGCATCTTCTGCATTGGTTATGTTGTTCAGTGTACTTAAATGCGCTGTTTGGGATAGACTGATAAGTTTATTTGCATATGAAGTCTCAACCCATTATTGCATATGGCTTGTTCTTCAAAGGCAATCACAGATAGTTAAAAGGCTGAGTGTGCTGGTTGTAGCTGATGGGGCTGTCATCAGTAAGCTGCAAGACAACATGGTGGCAGAGGCCCTGGACTATGTTTTCCCCTATAGGCGACCCTGGCATAGGCAGGGGCAAGACAGCTCCTTGGAATATGTAATGCAGACCAAGAGCTCTTACCTGCCCTGCCGAGACTTTCCATCCTTCCCTTTGGCATTCTGGCCTTTATTTTTCACTGTAGCTCCCCATCTTCTCTGTTTTTTTCCCACTCCGTAACAGTCAAATGTCACTCATGTTGATGTTTGGGAGGAAGGAATACCACTAGTGCATACAGATGGTTCCCCACCATATACATCTCTCCCATGCATGATCCCGTGCTAAGCAAAAAGATATTTTTCCCCTTAAAGATGGGGAATAGTGTTTATATAACTTCTTACCAGAGGTTCTGGGGTTAGAAATGCTTGCAGTCCTGAATTTCTGGCAATGAAATAAAGATCAGTTCAAGGCTGGAAAATCTGTGGGGGTCCTTCTGCTCGGGGAGTGCAGGTGTGTATCTTGCTGCACTTGGTGTGTCTATGCAGATAATGAGAGAGAGAGATTTGAAGCAATGGGCTTCTCAAAGTGCTCAGGCTTGAGAGAAGCATTTCATCTTCCTCCTTTTTGTGTCATTTTTCTTGTCCTTTCTCCCTTACTAACAGTCTCCCAAGCTAGATGAGTGACTCTGTCATCACGTATTGGTGGATGACAGTCCATTAAATTGGATCACTGAAAGAAATGTGTGAATCTTTACATCTTCAAGAACACAGAGATTTTCGAGAAGCACAATGTATTGGGTGGTATTGAAGGGCAAAAATGTGACTTTAGGGGACCCAATCGGTCCTCTGCTTTCCCATTTAGGACAAGAAGATTCAGTCACACTGCTTAATATGGTATAGGCCCATGGAAGAGCTAAGTGTAGAGTATCTCGAGGAGGTTTGGTACCAGAATGTAAACGTGCATGTCGTTGCTGCCCTGTAGGGCCTTGCAGGCCAGTACATGAGCAGAAACAGGAGCCCTGGCCAGCAGGGCCAGGGTTGAGCAGGCTGCTGGTGGTGCCAACCCACCAAGCATGAGGGCGCTTCAAAGGAACTGGCTATGGAGCTGTGCAGCTCAAGGAGGGAGCTTGGAAGATGACTCTTCTTGTTGCCTCTTAGCATACTTTGGAAAAAAAAAAAAAAAAGACACAGAAAGTGCTTGGCTTGTATGACTGGAATGTGGAACAAATAACAACAACATACAAGCTACACTTGCAAATACTTCTTGGAGAGGAGAGTGGGTGGTAACTAGTATGCATCATTTCTGAAAACATGCATTTTGTATTTTAAACATTTTGATTGCATGCAAATGAAAAGGAATAAAATTGAATCTTTCAGCACAAGCAAGATACAGAATATACATTTACCAGTGCATTAAGCTTAAAATGTTTCGTGGCTTTGTTAGCAAACATTTAACAACCTTGTATTCTTTTTATCAGTGCTGAAAACATTGAAAACGAACTTTTAGCATGTTACAACACAGTTGCACTGCTGAGAGCAAGGCAAGTTGCTTGTGGCCCTGTATCGCGCGGAGGTATATAATCTCCTTCGGAAGGGAGAGGGGAGAGGATTGGACAAGCGCGTCCTTCACTCACCTCTCGTATGAGGCAGGTGGTAATACAGAGTTGTTCCTGGAGTTAAAAAACTGAGAACGAGGCCTTGGGTCACGTGGTTCCCCATGGTTCACAGCAACTGAACTGTTGGGCTCAGAGATGCACGGTATCTTTTTGCTTTTCTTGATCTCTCCAGCCCATAGAAATGAGCAATTTCCACAGAGCATGGGAACCAAGAAACTCATCTTCTCTGCATTTTTTTTCCTCAATGTTCCTGCAGCTTCAGTCTCGAGACCTCGTTCTGTGAAGCTGCTGGGAGAGAAACTCATTGGATCCAACAAAGAGTAAGGTGAAGAGGGCTGGTAGAGATGTCTCGTCACCAGTGCAAGGAAAGTGCACTGAATGCTACTAAGCTTATTCCAGGAAATGTTGCTTATAGTTTGATTCGTATCTGACGGTGATGGAGGCCCAGACAAGATAAACGTGCTTATTGCTACAGCTTGTGTTGCCTTGCAGCTTATGACAACACCCCCTGTGTCAGCAAAGACTGGCATGGGCAGGAGGTGATTTGGCTGTGGCAGGAGGAGAAAACTATTTGACAAAACGTGTTCTGGTGAGATGGTTGACTCAGTGGCTTACCCTTGCAAACCATGGGGTAGCAAAATGTATTTTGCCTCTTCTTCAGAATGCAGAAGTGACTTTCTTGAAATCGGGGTGTTGCCTTGAGCGCGTGTGCCTGTTTGATGTAGTCAGCCTTTAAAAATAGTGTTGCAAATGCTGGGCCAGGTCAAGCAAGGACTTGAAAGCACTGAAGTGTTAGCTCTCGATAGCTTCACCCGTTAATTTGTTCTGCTCAGAACTACTGGTAATGCAATGACCTTCTGTATTGCTGTTTTAATGCCTGTGAAATTCCACCATGGGTTTCCAGTGTTCTTATTAATTACTTAATGAACAACAAGCAAAGGACCTATTTTTCTGTTTATTTCTTTTTTTCCTGTGTGAGAAATGCCATTGTTAAAAGAAGGAGAGTGATTTCAGATATCAACATGAGGGCTAGAGCTGTATAGGAAATTTTATAGACTTTAGTTTACTGATCCTCCCCTTCTTGTTGCTGTACTGTTTGAAAATAGGCCAGACCAGAGTCAAAGAGCCAGAAGTACCTGGTGGGCCAGCAAAGAAGGGCAAGCTGTTTTAGACAGCTGAGGATGGGAGACTTGGCTTAATGTGTAGTTAGATGACCTTCCCTGTGATGTGAGGATTTGGGGGAAGTAGGAAGCACAGGCACGCCAGCATGTGCAGGCACCATGCGCTAGTAAGCTACACAAGCCTCCGGAGAAGGGGTGAGGATTGGGGGTGGCTGTGGACATCCTGCTTTTCCCTCGTGGCTCCGTGTAGTGCCTGCTGTTGAGGATTTGACAGGAGGGAGGGTTCTGTTCCCCGGGTAGAGCTGTTCCGAGCTGGGCTGAGCAGCCATTAGCGCCGCCAGGAGCAGGGAGGCTGGGCCGCGGCCACAGGGCCGGTGGGAAGGCTGCGGGGCGGTAGCTGGTGCTGGGCCCTGGCTGCAGGGAGGCTGGCTGAGCTCCTCGTGCTCCGGGAGCAGGTGGCAGAAGCAGGAATTTCACTGATGTCTAGGAAAGTTCAGTTTTACAGATTTGCGTGTGAGCATCGTCAGTGGTGGCTGGGGAATACGTAGTCAGCAGTCAACTACAGGAAATAGGCCTACTCTTTGCTTGGAAGCCTTGTTCAAACAGTAAGGAGATGGCAAAGTCTGTCAGACTGCTCCATGTCGTGCTGAAGACAGTCAATACTGAGACACGGCTCAGAAATGATGAAGATGCTTTACATGGGTCAAATTGTCAAGTGTGCCATGTAAATAGCTCTTCACTGTATTTCCTGCCGTGGTTTCTTCTCCAGTCTTTGTCCTGCCATTACATCTGTGGCTGGGTTGGGCTGGAGGTTTTTTTTTGAGTAGAAGCTCCCAGGAGGCAGGCAGTGGTGGTGCCCTGAATAGAAACTGTTTAGAGCCCTCTGAGACATACTCACGGTCTACCTTCTGTGTGTGCTACTTTGCTTTTATTTATGCTGGATTTTATTCTGTGTAGTCAGCCTGTTTGGCCAGGGCCCTCTGAATTTCCTTTAAAGATGGACTAATCAGCATAATTTTCAGATATTCCAATATGCTTTCTAATTTCTTCTGGATGCAGGTTTTCAGCATCTCTAAATACCTCAGCTAGCTAGCGGGTAAGAGAAGCTCAACCTCTGTATCCTCTAGCTTTTGTTCCTGTTAGATCTCCTGTCCTCTGAGACAGTGTGCTGTTCTTTACAGTACAAGCTTCTGCTTCTCATGTTTCTAAAACAAAGATTAGCCACGTGACCTTGGATTCAGCATTATGCCAAAAAATATGTCTAAACCCATTTTGTTTAAAGTGACGCTGCTCCTTCAGCAACTAGGTAATAATTATTCCAAGTTTTCTCAACAGATGGGCCCCATATGTTCAGCATCACACCTGTGTATATTTATTTACTTTGAAAAGTATTTCCAGTTGAGCATTTTCATTGTTGAAGGATTACTTTAACAAACCGCAGTGTGAGAAAAGTGTTTTTTTAAAGGAAAACAGCAATTTCTGTAAAACAGAAAAGGTACTGAAAACACATCTCAATTATTTTAAGAGACTTTTGCTCCATTTTAATATGTGAAAGCAAAAAAAAAAAATCTTGGGATTTGCACATAAATTTCTTTCATCTTACTGCAAAGCCTTGGAAGTACATTGTGGTTGTCTTGCCATAATTAACTACATGCAACCTTTTAATGCATAAAGGTGCGTGTGTGCTAACAAAAAATGAGTCTTGGTTTTTACATTAACAGAGATAGCCTATAATACAAGTGGGATTTTTCAAAACATTATTAAATCAAAACTTTTAAATTATTCCTCATTCTACTTACAAGATAGCCGAACTGATATGAACCAATTTGTAGCACTGTCTTCAGTTTCTATTTTGGTGGTCCGGCTTGGAGCCAGACCTTTTTTGTTAACTTGGAGTTTTTCTGGCACAATTTAAAAATGGCTCTGTTTTATTATTCCTAACATTTTGCAAAATCTCCCCTTAGAATAGGCTTTTCTAAATTAACCAGTGCTTGTGCAATTATTTTCTACTTCTTACAAAACCACAGCTGAAAGAAGCAATTAAAAAGCTCGATTGTCACTTTAAACTCGGAATTTTGTCTGTCTTTAACATGAAGAAATTCTCATTCCAAGATTGTTTGCAGCCATTTCTCCGGCCAGTGTCAATGGGATTTTTGGGTGTGCACAGACTGTAGGATCTAGTGCTTAGGGATTTAGAAATGAAGGGCTCTCATGCAAGTGATTCCAGATGGTTGGATTCTTTTGTCGGACAATGTCCCGACTCTTCCCAAAACATGAATTGTACCAAACATCTCACGATTGTAACATGCTGCCTCTCAAGAGGCGTTTGGTGTAGTTAAGCTGTACTGTGCCTTGGTAATGCTGCACTGAATTTATCTGATCCAGACTGGGAAGGAGAATAATACTAAGCCTTCCCAATGCCAATATGAAGGAAAAACACCTGAAAAATCCCAGCAAGTGCAGCCAAGAAGCCAAGCAAAGAAAGCTGAACGCATGGCACGTGCTAAACCATAGCATGGCCTGGAGGTGGGGATGGGGGACTCGGTGCAGCTTCGCTGTCACCATGGGGCAAGGGAGATGTGCGGTGCAGAGACAGCAGAGCTCATCCTGGCATTAGGCACCGCAGAGCCCTGGCAGCATCCTGGCTGCATAGGTCTGGCAAGTCCGAGTCCCACGCAGCATCAAACCACTTGCTACAAGCAGTGCCCCCAGCGAGACAGGAGCACGCAGCAGGTGAGTGGCTGCTTGTCTGTCACTTCTGGACAAGGCAGATGTGCGCCTCTGTAGCATGAGCCAGGACCTGACTCACAAAGCAGTCTGAGCATTGGATCCGAGTCACACCAGTCCTAACAGTGGCAGTGGTCAGACCTGCATGTGACTAAGTTTAATGTGCTTGTCTACCTTTATTCCTCTTTTCCCCAACATATAAAGCTAAGCTTATGTAAATACATTAAAAAAACAAATATGTAAGTATAAAGCTAATTTCATTCTCAAGCCTTAAATGTATGCTAATGGTCTAAGCATAAATAAATGAATAAACGCCTGTGTGTGTGTTTTATCCAAAACCACATTTGCATCTATGCAGTTCAGAAATGTCTCCTGGAGTCCTGGGGCTTTTCCTGTTATTCAAGCAAAGAGGGGACCTTCTGTCTGCAGGACGGCCACCTCAGGTGCTGCACTGCTTGTAGCTGCAGAGGCGCTGCATGCACGAACTGCAGCAGTAGCCCCAGTCTGAACTGGGGTGGGGGGGGACACGACACAGGTGCTCTCTCAACAGCGTACCACAGAGCTTCAGCCCTGCGAACTCAGGACATCTCCTATCTAGGTAAGTGGAGTGAGGACAGAAAAATGGACCATGAGCAGTTTGTAAGACATAGTGTCTTCCAATTGCTCTCTTGGCGCACATCATTCTAGAATCCCAGGAATATTTCCCACTGTCAGAAAAACATTTGTCATGTTTTAAAACAGGATGCATCTTCACATGCATAGAATTGGTATCCACTAAGCTTCAATATAAACTTTTCTTTCCTCGTTAATAAAAGTTCTCATTATCCTCCTGAGGCACTAACAGTCTTTTCATTTATTGCTTTTAGTTCTCCCAGCAGACTACAGAGCAGATAACAAATGAGTACTTCAATTTTTACAAACTTTTAGTAGATGGGATGTTTTCATAACACAGGAATTATTACACATCTTGTCCTTCTGGCTGGAGAAATGAGCACTAACATATTGCAGTTTTGAGGGAGTGAATTCTATTCCGAGAACAACCATGTGTCCTGGGAAAAAGATGGGAAGAGATAAACAAAATAAATAAACATTTGGAATGGAAATGGTGAGTTAGTAGCTGTCTGAAGTGGAAAGCAGAATCCAAGTGTATTTCTTTGCATGCATGTGTAGTAGTTTGGCATCTTAAATCAAGAGGAAGGACACAGAATCTGCCCATTCTTTGCACTAACTGCCTGCGTGCTCAACTCTGTTAAATACTGTTAACATGTCCTGGCCAACCAATGGACAATATATCGAAATGGTTAATTCTACACATTGTGAATTCTAATCCTTTTTATTCCCTTTATAGTTAGATACTCATTTTGCTTTTGAGTTGAAACCTTACAATTGTGCCAGCTCTGCTGTTTGGTTTCAACCATATACACCCGTCAATAACTGGTAAGATCTCAATATCATAAAAATGAGGTTGAGGTGTTCTGCATTAGAGCGTTAGGGATGGATCCATCCCCTTCCGTGATGTTCACAGGTCAGGCAGGGATTTCACTGCTGAGGGAGGGTGCCTGGCTCGTATGAGTCAGCGGAGCTGGCCCTGTACCTGGCCTCCTGCCATCGTGAGAAGTGCCTGCCGAAAGCAAGAGGTCGCAGTTAGCGCACCGCCGAAATATGCCTGTTGGCACCTACGGCCATCCAGTACGACTCCAAGCAGTCCTCGGGGCCAGCCTCGAAGCAGCGTGTTGGCACAAAGCCGCTCTGTCATTCTCTCTGGGACGTGCCGAACAAATCCCTGGCTGAGCAAGGCGAACAAGGCCTGGGGCACGTTTGCAGGCTGTGTCGGTGAGTCACGGTGCTTCGCGGTGCCTTGCTGGAAGCCTGGTGCCTGTCAGTAGCTGTGTGAGCTCCTGCTCTGCCCCGTGCAAGGAGATTTCTTTCAACTGCTCAGGCTGAGCCTCAGGCTGATTTTTCAGCTCTCTAAGCAAACCAAAAGATGAAAAGAAAAAAACATTCTCAGTCTGTTTGAGCTGAATTTCTGTTCTTCCCTATTTTGAGATTTTTTTTTTTTTTCAGATTAAACAAAGCATTATTAGACAAAGTTGGAGGGGGTTAACAGAGCTAGCACTGTTTCTATCTGATAAGGGAGAGGCATCATTAGAGGAGGCACCTTTCCAGAACACCGTATGCTCCCTGTCAATACAGGCCTACAATACAGAATTGGATGTTAAATCTGAAGTATTCGTCTTCTAAAGTTTCCTGTGAGCTTTCTATTCTTTACACGTAGTTCCTACCCTGTTTGTTTCTTTCCTCCTCTGTTGTTTATTGTTGCTTTAGTTTTTAAAAATTCCTTTTGCTGTGAGTCACATCAGCTCAGTCTAAACGCAACACCCCTGTGAACGTTTTTCCCTTGCCTTACGGCTGGGGCTGCAGCACGTGCTCGGTGTCCTACAAGTGCCACCTCACCTCGCGCACCAGAGCCCCTCCACACCCCAGCTCCCCATTTCAGCATCCTCCACTCCTCTCCCTTTGCCTGAGGCTCTGTACGTCCCCTCTCCTTACTCTCCCTTTTCTCCCTGCACCTTCAAATGTGATGGGTTTGCCCCTCGCTCTCCATCATCCCTTGTGCTCAGCCCTGCTGTGCTGTGCCCTCCATGTCCCACGCTGGACCCAACCCCACGTTCCTGCCCCTCACCTCTGTGAGTAAGGAGGACAGATGAAGCAAATGATACTCAGTTTTGCAGACAGTTTTTTGTTAATCAGCACTACCATCATTCGGTAATCTCCTTTTACAGTGTGTCCCATATGGCTGTAATACTACCTAATCTGGCTTAATTTTATCCTTCCACTTTCCAGCCCTCAGGTCTGTGGCCCCATGGTTCCTGTGGTCAAGAAACTGAACTGGAGCTCTCCCTTGAACTTGTTGCTTTTGCTCAGTTGTTGTAACCTCTCTTGGACAAGTTATAATCCTCCTTTTTGTTTCACATGCCTGGAAGTCAATTAGCTGCAGCGTCTCTCCCCAGGAGATGTGTGCTATTTTGCCACTGCTCTCAAGTCTGCTTCCAACAACTACTGGTCCCCCCCAAAATGCATGTTCACCAAGCACAGGGTAATAAAACCGCTGTCTAAAAGTGACTTGAACAAATGCTGAACTCCAAGTATCTCTGTGCTACTGTGGCATAGCCTATACAGAGGAAAACTCAATGTTGGCATTAACCTGGCTAATCCAGCTAGTCCTCCTGTCACCTCAGTACAATGGTTCCTGCTTAGTTATTACTTTATGTTCTAGCACGTAGGATTCCTGGTGTGTGCTGCGGCCTCATTATAGGAGCAGGTATAGGACCAAAAAAGCAAAAAGCAGCTCATTCCACCTCCACTCTCATTTACCATCTAACGACACAGGGCTCTGGGGCTGCATCGAGTCACAGCGAAGGAGCATTGGTAGGGACCCATACAGAGTGCTGCAGGCACCTGCTCTCTGCTTTCCCGACATAAACCATCCCCTCAACAACCTCCAGTCTTTTTTGTGACTCCAGCATGTCTCACGTCACAGGTCTGCTGCCAGCAACATGAGTGCAGGTGGGTGAGTGGTGATCTGGCAAGGTGAGGCAATGCTGTTTCACCTGCGACACAAAACCTTCCGGCCTCCAGGGCCATCTTGATAAGGCAGGTGCCCACCTTCCGAAAGACATCATAGAGAAATGTACCTCAAGAATCAAAACATGCTTCTGACAAGGTCTGAGACACAGCTTTGTGAGAAGCTTTTGTCTTTCCCTTCAGTCGCACACTTTATCATAGATACGAGTTCGGGAACAGGATCGTTGTCAATAGAATTAGCGTGCATTCAGGTTTGCTACCAGGAAGAAAAACCAGCAGCAGGCTGAGCCAACACATCGTTGTAATTCAGGCGAAAACCAAAACCAGATCGAAACACTCCCTTGTTTTGGGAGGCTGGAGTCATCTTCAAGCCAGGGGCTGATGTCATAACAGGTACCACATCACACCATACCACACTGCATGTTCCCTCCCTGCTCTTCCCAGGGTAACGCACAAACAGAAGAATAACCACTTGGAAGAATTCTTTCTAAAAAAATACCATAGATACATCAGTTTAAAACTTAATTAAGATGTGGCATTGTTAAATATAAAATGCTTTTTCTTAAAAGCTAATGTACTGCACTTTATTTGTGGGAAAGTCACTTTTACAACATTTTCTGGAATGAGATTAAGTTAAAGCAGTTCTCTTAAGAAATGAAGCATTCTGCTAAAACCAGTTACACTACCCAGTCTGTTTCAATCTTGGCAAAGCAAAGCAAATGAGAGACTTCTTAATTGGTCCAAACCCCACTGACAGCAGGGGGAGTTTTGCTGATTTTTAGATTAGGTCCTCCTGTAAAAGCAATATTAGTCATGATAATAAATACAAAATGTGTACTACTGGATCACCTGGCAGTACAGATCTGATGCTGTTAGATGTGAACACCTCTCCATCATGCTGAATCAGAGTGCTAAATATGTTACGTATGTTGGTTTTATGCCAGCTGCAGGAGGATAAACATTACCTCAGCCAAAATAAGGTATTACAATACTTTATATAATAGCTTATATATAGCTTATGTAATAACAATTCAGACAGACTGTGCAAGACAAGACATACCTCCCACCTACATTTTTTGAACCAGTATGAACCAGCAGAGTGAGTTTGTCTAGCACTTTGCAATTCGTGCCTGTTAGATATGGTATGAGACACCCTAAATCGTCTTGTCAAACCACAGCCTAAGCACGTAATAAAACAAGCTATTTCATACAAATTTTCAATCTTACAAGCACAGGCATGTAGCCTAAGTCTCCTCTGAAAACACACACATGGCCGGGGAACCTCTTGTGTGCTCAGAATTAAGTAATTAGCTGAGAAGTTGCACAAAAGGGGCATAAATCCATTACTTGCTCGTTTCTGTTTATGGACAAACCTGGGAATGTTTAGCTAATACCCCAGAAATCATCCCGGGCCAGAAGAAAATCTTTCCACCCTCAGATGGAAATATGAAGCAAGATGAAATTTTCTGTATGTTGAGATCCAAACACTGTTCCTATTACATGTTTGCACAATCTGGGTAGCACAGTTTCTCAAGAGGTTCGTGCACCAAGAGGTCCAGAGGTTCTCAGAAGTACCAGAGGTGCACTCAGTACCTGAAAATATGAAAAGGGCACATTCTGAAAGAGTGTTCTTCTGTTGTTAATATATGAAGTGCTATTCATTCCCTTGCTTGGCTCTTTAATAGATGTCAAGTACCAGGAAGACTGTTTGGAAATGCCTCGACAAGGAGGATCAGAGATGTCTTTGCAAATCATTTGCACCAGAAGTCATCTACTTGAAAAATGCTGTCCTCTTCTCAACAACATCATCTGTAAAGAAACAGACAGGCTTCCTGGGAATATTGTTGCATGCCTAAATGACACCTGAAGCTACACAGAGCTGTGTTGGGCTAAGGCTGACTACTTTGGAAATGATATTTCTGGCTGTATTTAGCCCTGCTAATTAAGAGGGCTAATTAGCGTGTTACAAAAAGTTTGATCATCTTCCCATACTCATTTGATATCACGATGAAAGGAAATCTATGTCAGTGATTTAAACGCAGCAAGTCTCACAGCTTAAATATCTCACAGATATTTAAATTTGCTTGAACAGAAAAGGAATCGCAAGGAAGAGAGGATGCACCAAACCCAGACCTTCTTCAGCTTACCTCTGGGCAGGTGAATGGGCTTCAGAACTCCCTGGAAAGCTTGCTTTCCAGGAAATGGTTGATAAACTTTTCCGTAACCAAACGTAGCCTCTTTTACATTGTGAATAGGATTAATTTTATTTTTTTTCTTGTTCACACCTAGATTCTTTCACTTAAATTTATCACTGAAATGTGGGAGATGGGAGGCAGAATCAGATGAAGCATTTTGCTTACCTCTGACCATGTTTAGCATTAGAATGATGTTACGTGATTGTGAAGAAAGGATTGGATTTGTTTATACACTGAACTATCATCAATCTGATAGTATTTCTGTTCATTTCTCAGCCTTTAAGTAACCGTATCTTTTCCCATCTGTTAGTTTCTCTGGAACTTGATCAGTAAAATGTTCTTCAGTCTTCATTTTTTAGTTTATGCTTTATATATAGACCATATTCTTCTTTTAAATTATGCCCTCTCTATATTATGTTCTGTAGGTGTAAGTCAGTTTTCTCATATCTCCTTTATCAAAAGGTATTTCAAAAAATTCTCAAGTCCTTTTCATGTCCTTGGTATTTTCAGATATGTACAAGATGTAAATTTATGCTGCTTTCAATAGCCAAGGTCATTCTGCTTAACAGCTTAGTATACATGACCAGAAGAAGTTTGGACATTACACAAGTAGTCTGATATAAACATTTGACTTCAATAAATAAATTAAGTAGAAATATGAAAACAGCAGTGTCATGTAAAGTGATTTAGTTTACACATGAATCTAAGTAAAAATGTCATCCTTTGGTGCCAAATACTGTATAAATATGGGATGGGAATGAGCCACTTACTCTAACTGCATCTCTCTAATCCCAACATCTTGTCTTTCCAATGCCAGTATTGAAAAGACCAATCTTCTAGATAATTGGAAATTATCCACTTCATAGGTTATTCAGGCTTTTTTAGCTCTCCTCCTATGTTCTCACAATCTGAGAAGACCCCAAGATCCATCTCAGTCCCCATTGCCCACCAAAGAGATTCCAGCCAACTCTCACTCTCCTGAAATTGCCTGTTTTGTCACCAGCTGCCAGGGCAGCCTTTGTTTGATGTTTGATGAAGAAGAGTCCTGCGAGCCCCCAGTGGCCCCTCGGCACTGAGATGTCAGGCTTCACAAGAACAGACCTGGAGCAGGAGTTAGGACCTGTACTCCTCTCGGCACCAGGGGGGCCTCTGGTTTGCCAGGCACCTTTAGTCACTCTTTACTGACAGACGGAAGGAAAACAAGCATAACACATCTTGTACACTTGGTATTCAATGTCTCATCTATTCCTGTTTTTTTTTGTTTGTTTGTTTGTTTGTTTTTTTCTAGCAGGCTGTCAAATTCAGTTACCAGCAAAGATTTTCACATTTTTCCCAGACTTGGGTCCACTGTCTTCAACAAGTTCTGTTCTAGCCTTGGGTTCCCCACAGTGGCTACTGATCTACTGTATTTCTCCTTTTCTCCCTTAATTAGTAAAGCATCTGTTAAACATAGCTTTATAGAAGGGATAAACTCTTCATGGTTGACTAAATTAGGATATTAATTTGTTCCTTAATTCCTGGTGAAACTGCATCTTACCC
Organism: Anseranas semipalmata; assembly: GCA_013399115.1. Classification (NCBI taxonomy): domain Eukaryota; kingdom Metazoa; phylum Chordata; class Aves; order Anseriformes; family Anseranatidae; genus Anseranas; species Anseranas semipalmata. The sequence goes on along the minus strand of VXAA01006847.1, from coordinate 764,361 downwards.
GAGCCCAGGAGTAACCAGACCAATGTGCCCTGACACTGTTAAAGCACAAGGTACCTGTGATTACCTGAACTCTGGAACAGGCAAAAGCAACCTATGCAGGGCCATCATAGATGTCAGGGGATGATACCCTGAATGCCTTCAATTCAGTTTTATAAACACAGCACACCGTGTATGGATCAAAGAAAGACTGATAATTACCCGCTAGAGAGATCAAATGGGCCCTTCCCAGTTTCACTTTACTGCAGAAAATTGTTTTTGGAACAAGGAATTAAGAAAATTAATACAGACCCATACAACTAACCAATAAAAAATCACTGCTTATTCCGTGTCCACTTCTTTTTTTGTTTGTTTCTGTCATGTGAGGTGGGTGATGAATTGCTGAAGGTGCCAGACATGGCCAGCACAATGGGGCAGGTGAGGAAGGTGTGGATTTCCATACTTATGACTGAACTATGCGAAAGTGCGATGGACTGAATCCATCCACACGCACAAGCAGCCTGAGGAGGCTGATGGGACAGCACAGGATGTGGTGGGCAACACTAAACTTCCTCTTGGCAAAGCACCCAAGATCCAGCACCCCCACAAAACAAACAAACAAACAAACAAACAAAAAAACAGCGTGTTTGTTCTGACCACTCAGTGTCTGCCTGTGACTGAAGGCAGCAGAACACTGAGAGCCTCCCACATCACCATCACTGCCCAGTCTGGGCATCATCCCCATTTCTGTTTGTTTGTTCTCCTGCCCTGAAAACAAATGGGTGTTACAGCTTCTCAGGCACCCAGCCATGGTCCCTTTCACAGATGCTTCTTCTGAGAACCCATAATGGTCCAGCGCCTCTGCCCAAGCTGAAGCAGATTGAGCCAGGAGGGCCAGGGTGGTGAAAAGGCCCAGGCCCACCTTGACCCAGGTGAGGAAGATCCCCCAATGGACTGCCAAACATGCTCCAGGCCCACAATGCTGGACCAAAAACTGCTGAATGAAAGTTATGTCCTCCAAAATTTTGGCTGTCTTTTACCCAGAAGAATCGTTGTGTTAGCAATGTGTTGGCATTTGCAGGCCTGCACCTTCATTTGGAGCTGTCAGCTACTTACATGGTTTGGCAAAGATTAACCTAGTAATAATCCACATGATTTTTCCCAATGAGGTAACCTTTATTAGCAGAAACCAAATCAAGTTACTGTAACTGTGCTCCAACAAAAGGACTCCCTATGATAGCTTTGTTCATGCACTTACCCCCACTCCCTCCACAAAAAAATAACAGATTGCTGACTTTGCAGGTGGGTCTTTCTATACCTTTTGCTATAATCCAACAGAGTAGAAAGAGAAGCTACAATTAACCCCATTAACCACTGAAGTGGTGCCACAGTTTTTTCACAGTTGGCCAATATCCTCCTTCAAAAACACGCCCATTCATAGATAAATCCTGCTGGTTCGGAGCTATTGTCACTGACTAAACGACATTTCTGCCCTGGCTGTGCTTTGCAGGATCTGGCTGATGGCCTGCCCCAGCACTAGACCCAGCTTAGTGGAGGGGTCAAGCTGCACAGTGGAAGGTGCCACTGGAACTGGCTGTTTAGCAGTCAGCAGGCATCACCTTGGGGCTCATGTGGTGAGCTCTGTGCTAGGGCATTATGCGAAAGAACCAATGGAGAAGATCTTCCTTTTGCTAACAGTGAATTAAGCGTTGCATTGTTACTGTCCGCTGTTTAGTATTACAACTCCAGGCAGGAGTTTTTGAGCACTTTTGCTGCATCTTAAACTATCAGCTCACTTATTTTAACATAAATAATTGCAAACTATTTTGCTGAGTTGAGCTTTTAAGTATCTGCACCATTTTACAGTCAAGTGGAAAAGCCATGCCTACAGACAAAAAATATAATTTAAAGTGCTGTTTCCTCAAAACTTCATGGGTCTGGCAATGTCAGTTTATCTGACCCATTCACTTCCCTGCAACAACAAGGGGCTCTAGATCAATATGAATTTAATGAGTGTAACTCACTTGTCTCTCTCAAGATCTAATCGTTATTAAAAAGACAGGTCATAACAATAGGCTTTAATGGAAAATCATTCAGTGCTTCCTCTTTTTCCTTATTAGGCAAAAATCCATTTTCCCCTCTGTATTTTGTTTTGTCCTATAGCCAAGTTTTTTATTCTTTCCCATGGTTCAAGCAGGATCCCCCGCTGCCTTTAGTTTAACTAGACCATTAAATGGAACCGTATCAAAGTGTTCCTGTAAATCTAGATTAACCAGGGCATATGCATTTCCCATTTTCCAGCTTGCCTCTAAACTCCTCTAAATTATGCACACAGATATAATGACAAGAAGAACAGCTAAGAAGCTTTCTCTTTCTAAAAGATGAATTTGTCTTAATCTTAAAGATTTAGGCACAGTTTAAAACAGACATTTAAATAGATATTAATATTTCAGCACATGTTAATATGCTTTGCTGAATAGGAACTGAGTTTAGCTTGTGCTTCATTTCCAACAAAACAGGGAATTTCAAACATGGGCTTATGTGTTTTGTTGATTTTTTGGGCCTCCAGCAGAATAACCAAAGAACATAGATGAGCCCGCGAGCAGAGAAGCTTTCCTGCTTTCTCTTTTTGAGGTGTATTATGTCTGATAGTTGTATTTGCAAGTGGTAAAATAAACAAATCACACTGTGCATTCTTTAGATGAACCATTCCTCCCTAGGAAAGGCCGGTTAGTCAAGAGCACACCAATAACAGAAGGCAGAGAGACAAGAAGGAACAAAGATGCACTCATTTAGCACAAAATAAATATGCTGAGAAAGGAATAACTCAAGGCTTGACAGAATATGAAAAGACATTTTTAATTCTCTATGTGCCAGGGATAGCAGCCTGAGTAATAGACAAGATGAAGTAATTTTTTTTTAATTTAGTGCATACAGTCCCCTGATTTTTATTAACAAAACATAGTGGGAACATTTATATTATTAAAGTAAGAATAACAAAGCTTATATCTAAAACTGCACAAAATAAAAGAAAGCAAAAAAAAATCCAATTAACTGGGGAATTAATTTTTGGTTGTATTGAAATTAATTTAAATACTAAGTTATTAGGCTGGTTTGTTGGAAAAAAATCACAGAACTAGCAGAAGAAGAGAGGTCTTACTCCTAGTTCACTGAACAGCACTCAAGATGGGATAGACTAGGGCTTTGGTATTTTCTCTACCTTACAAATCTGAATCCACCTCTCTCCAAAACTGAGGAAATGCTGCATCCACCAGCTGCTAGACTAGGTTAGAATGAGGGTTTTTCCTCTTTACACTTTTCATTCCCCATGAGTAATTGAACACTGATCAGGGCAGGCGCAGATCCAGGTCCTACCTCCTGAGAGAATGCCCCAGCCACCAGCCTGCAAAGTCATTCCTGATCACTTTGTTTTTTTCACATTAGTATTTATACACAGTCAAACAACATTCACAGAAGCCTGATGGAAGCTCACTGTAGCACTGGATGTGGGGTGGTATTCTAAGAAATGGGAGAAAGTCTCTGACAGTGAGGGTGTGGGAAAAATAAAAGCTTTATTTTTTCACTCCCACATTCAGATTGGTTTGCCTAGCCTTCTTTATAACTTAATTAGGATGGACTGAGTGAGCAGAAGGGATGGGGAACATGTGCACTATGTTTCTGAACTGGTTTCCAAGCCACTCACAGCTTGGAAGCAAAAGAAGGGCTGAAGGGTGGAGTTTCACGCTGCAGAGTTTACATGGATCCGCAAATTCTTTCCCACACCATCTGCTGCTCACCACTCGTGGTCGTTAACTCATAAGCCCACCTCTGACCTCTACCTCATGCCAAATATCCTGCATTTTGTAATCATAACCAGGGCTACAATACTACAGATTGTCTGCCCACAGTAATTTGTCTGAGCTTAATCCACCAATTTGGGAAGAGCAGAAGAAAATGTGGGAAGACATGTAACTGCTCCCAGAGCTCCACCCCTTCCTACACTTATTTTTCCAAAACCCATTAGTCAGATCCTCACTCTGAGGACAGCAAAGGCACATGGTTATTTCCCATGAAGCCAGGACTGCCACTCCAAACTACCAAACTCCTTTGCAAATATGCATCATGTGGGGAACAGCGTGGAGGGCTTTATTGTTTCAGAGGGAATTTTTTTTCTGAGCACTTGGAAAAATTACATTCTGTTCCAAAATAACTACATGCCAAGTTTCAAACTAAAGTTATTTTGGGGTTATCCAAGCAAGCAGGAAAAGAAAACACACGTCCCCAAAATGCTTTAACTACAGAAATTTATGTTCAGGGTCTAAATAACTCAGGAGATGCCTAAAAGACTTTTGTGAATGATAAAAAAAAAAAAAAAGTCACTTAAAAGCATATGGGTCAAATAAAGCAGGAAAAATATCAAACTACAGGAAAAATTATAAACACATGGAAGTGTGAATTTAAAACTTTAAGATCAGCATTACCTATGCCATTATTCCTTTAATGAAAAGAATAACAGTAGATTAAGTTAAGAAATAACATCTTCAGTATGGATTTTTCCATGTCAGTTTCTTTAGAAGTAATTCAAAAATACTCTTTTCGTGTAAGATGAAAAACTTCTAAGAATGCTCCAGGGAATATATTCTATATTATTCTAGGTATTGTAATTTGTGTTTTCCAAAGGTTACCTCAATAGCTTTTTTTTGCACTGCTATACCATAAATTGTATAGTCAGGATCCTGTTGTACTAGAGACAGCTAAACCTTCAAAGAATGCTGAATCATATTTCAATGGCACTCTGTATCTTGATATTTGGCACTTTGCTTTGTCTGACTCATTCAATGCACAGGTACAGAAGTAAAGGAAGGAACAGAATGTGTTGACTGCATGACCTTACAGAATTAAAAAAAAAAAAAAAACATATTGTAACTTGTTATCTAAAGTATTTTTAAAAAGATTTTTTTTTTAAAATCTCTCTCCCCCTTTCTACTTTGGAATAAGATGACCATGAAGAACAGAGCTTAGCAAAAGAATGGACTTATGAAAGGAAGGATTTTACTATATCAGCATGTAAACTAAAGATATGCAGTATGTTTGGCAGTATGAGGGCATGCCTGTCTTTGCAAAACATAATTTCATAGTTCAAGAGGAAAACTGTGGTTTGCCTACCCGTACTTCACTCTTTGAACAAGCACACGGGGTCAAATTTTAGTATCAGCCACTTCAATGAATTTCCAATTTACACTCTTACAGCTACATGAGGAAAAATCTTGACCCTGTGTATGGGCTCCCCCTTTCCCTCTTCCCTTTTCTGAGTCATGCAAAAAACCCTACATCCAAAGAACATTACTAAAAACTTTGTGTTCCAAGAAAAGAAGCAGGAGGTGTGGGGAGCTATGGCGAAGGCTATGAGAGGATACTAGAAACTGTGGCATGGGCAGGGTGGAAATTGCTTACATAGAGTTTGTGTTGTCAGGAGTCTTTCATGAGCACTTCTAGAAAGCCTCAGGGAGATGCTCTCAAGCTTCTTATTTGGAAAGTAGAGCAGGAAGGGGCTAAGGTGAAAATGCAGATGCAAAATTTCTCACTGATTTGCTATGACAGGCATGGATATCAGCCAACTTCTTTATAAAACAAAATGTCATTTCATCTCTCCCTACCCCACAAAAATGGGAGGTGGGTGGGAAAAAGACCTGAGGAAAACCAAATGATTGTGGGTGACAAAAAATGATGCAACGGAAGAGGGCAAAGTGTCAAAAATGTTAAATAGGAAATGGGGCAACAGGGAAGAGAAGGCCTGCTGGGGTTGCAGAGCTCATAGGAAAGAGGAAAACAAGAGCCATGTGTGCATCCCAAGGTCCCCTCCAAAAGTCAAGGATTTCACCTTAGTCTCTGCAGCTGGCTGAACTCAAGAACTTTTCTGCGGACCGCATTAAGGGTCTGCCTCTCTGCAAGTATCAATACCCACAGAGTGAATTTAAAAAGAAGAAGAAACAAATGAAAAAGACAACAACAAACACAAACAAACAAAACATTATTCTGTGTTATGGGCACTGCAGAATGGAAAAGGCTGACTCCTAAAGGAGTGCCCTTCATAGCCTGGGCAACCCGCTCCAACAGCTGGGGATGCGCTCTGGTCCATGGCCCTGCCATGCTCCAACATATTCAGAAACCGCTGCTCTGGACCTCAGTTTCGGAGAGCAGGGTGCTGCTTGACTCCGTTTGCTACAAAATGCTTATCCACCTAGCTCTGCTGTGGTGACCTGAGTTGTTCCCTTCCGACTCGATCTGCACATGCCCTCTTACACGCTGCCTTGCTCAGCACTTCTCTGGACACCACGGCAGCCATAGGAGCTGTATTTTCTTTTTCTGTTCCAAGCTCCTGACTTCGGGGCAGCATCTTTCTGCATTATTTATGATGCCTCAATGTGAAGGCCACGAATAATGCAGGCTTAGATTCTGAGAAAGTATCTTTTTTTTTTTTTTTCCCAAGCAAAACATCCACAATATTAATGCCCAGAAAGACTGCATTTTATACTGCAGACGATTCATTTCCATGGTATATGGTATGTATAAATACCTTATTTCTCCTTCTTCCCCTGCAATCTTTGCCCTCTGTAGCTATCCAAAATAATGACAGACCCCTACAGGAAAACAGTACAATTTTGCGTATGTTCCTTGTATTTATCCTATCTGGGTGGGGTTACACATTTGTAAAGCCTCAGTGAACAGCCATTGAATTACTTGTGATTATGCATATTGCATGCACCACCACCCCCAATCCTACTGTAGCTTCATTGACCCCACTGTGCTACTGTAGTCAAGCTTGTCTCAGAAAAAGTGTGTTCAGTCTCCTAAGAGTCTTGGGCCATTGGAGGGCAAATCTGAAGATAAAACTGCAAATACAAACTGAAGGCCCAAGGACTGTACAGCTTGCTGCTTTGATGCCTGCAGCCTTCATGCCTCAATGCCTTCACTGTTTCACACTCCACAGTTGCTGCGTGGTCTGTTTAAACCAGAAGGATGCTAAAGTACCTGAAGTTGTGGGTTGGTGTAAGGCTGTCTGCTATTGCTTACAAAACCCCTGCACCTGAGCGTAAGCTGCCCTAAACTTTTTCTGCTTAAGTCTATACCTTTTTAGTTCAAATGTTTGCTTTGCTTTGTTTGTCTTTATTGTCACTGGAGGCACTAAACAACACATACGAATCTGGCCAGAGAGCCAGGTTTGTAATGCAGGAAGCTGACTGAAAAGCTTGGAGGTAGTGCATTTGTTACATTTGTTTTTCTGCGCATTGTCAAACGTGCATCATTATTTGCACGTGTTTAGAACCTGCTCTGAACACAGAGTTTTAGTTCCCTGCTGACTTTGAAGTATTATCAGCATTTTACAAGCCAGAAACCAAGGCAAAAGTATTGACTTCAAGTGTAATTGGGATGTCCACCTGGAGTTATTTAAATCTTGGGTTTTTTTGTTTGGTTGGTTGGTTGGTTTTGGTTTTGGTTTTTTGTTTGTTTGTTTGTTTTGTGTTTTTTTTTTTTTTAAGAATATTTGTTATTGTATGTTGTTTGTATGTCAGCCCAAGCTTCCACTCAGTTTTGGTACAGCTATAAGGTCTCAACCCCTTCTTCAGATCGGCCTCCTTGCTGCACACACAGTTGTGCCAGGACAGCTGACAGCGGTGGGGGAGAAAAGAGCCAGAAGCAGAAACTTCTTAAGCTGCTTTAGGGAACCCTGGTCTGAGACCTTCTAAAATTAAAGAAGTCTCCACTGATCACATGCAGTATAATGGTTTTTGCCCAGGGGTCTCTAAGCTATGTCTACAACACTAGAAAAAACATGGCCTGGAAAGGAGCTTAAGCACTGGGCTGCTAATTGCCCATTATGCTTAATTGTAAGCATGTGTCCTGGAAACGTTTTGGCTCATGTCAACTAGCGCTGTCCCAGACAGTATCCAGATCAGGGGATGGCGCATGCTGCATCCCATTCCAGCAGGCACTATGAACCAGGGAAACGCCACACCAGCCTCCCTCCCTTCCCTCTCCCTTGCCCTGCGTTATCTGTTTTTGCCACCCCCACACTTCCCAGTGCACGTCGTGCATATTCTCAGCTTCATACCATGAAAACATGACTCTGACAAGCCTCTATTGCAGGAACTTAAACAGACAACAAAAAAGCACAAACAAAACAATAATTACTTAGGACTACAGAAGGGAAATGGTTGCTTTGTAAGGTGGATGTGGCCAGGTTCTGGCACCTGGCCAGAGGACAGTCCTTGCCTGGCTTTATTCCATGTTACAAAGACAGCCCATCTGGCAGAATCTGGGTTCACCTTCACAGGGATGGCAGAGGGCACACTTGTGATGCTAAGCGGGCCATCCTGCTGAAATCCGTGCTCTAACTTGAGGGCATCAGAACTGGCAAAGATTGGTTTGGTTTGGTTTGGTTTGGTTTGGTTTGGTTTCCCCTGAGCAGAACAAATGTTAGCTCTGTCCCTAGAAGCAACCAATAGCTTTGGCTGAAACTTCTCAGTTTGAAACAGATACCCAAACAAGAACATTATTAGGAATATCCTTCATAGGTAATGATAACCTCCCCATCTGGAGCTTATGGAAGCAAAGCCCTTTGCCAGAGATGCCTGTAGCTTTACAGTAAATTCGGTGGGTTTTGTGTGTGTGAGTTTTCAAGATCTCACAATTTAATTATGTTGAAGCAGGAAATACACTTCATTTAAGTGATGTCAGGATTTCTCTCTAGAGCTGTTTCATGGGAAGAAACCTCCTTCTTTTTCTCTATTTAGGCTGAAGGTTTATGAAGCCAATGTAAACAGCTGAAATGAGCCTAACTGCCAGGGCTTAACTTTAGGAGGTTTGAAAGGAACAGAGTTTGCCTTGATAAAATGAAGCAATTAGTTTATAGAGATAATGGATAAGTGTGTTCCCCTTATTAAACATTTACCATTTGAGCTTTTTTGAGGATTATCTCAAAGAATCTAGGAGAGCATTATGTTGGTGTTCAAGTAAATTTTTATTAACTTCAAGGAGAGAACAACTGCGCTATTACTTCATTAAAGGTGGAGATATCATATTCTCTGTGCATCACAATCCAGTGAGATTTCTATGCAATAAAAAACTTTCAAAGGGTTATGGTCTGTTTCTTATGAACTGTGCTTTGATTCTAACTGCCTCCTCCGCATACTGCAGATGTCTTTTTCTTCCTTTGAGTGCCATGTAATATTTATGGGAAAACTTATATGATGCTAATACTAAAACCAGTGCTTATAATTACATGTGAAAGACTGAGTGAGCAAAAAGGAGGAATGTCACTCTGCCAAAAATAATGTATTCTCTTCCCTTGGTCAACACCAAAACAAATAATTTTGCTTTCTAACAAACAAAACATACAACAGAACCTATGCAGATGTCCACTGTTAAATGAAGGTATAGGAAAAAAAATTACACAATCTTAAGGGATTTCAGTCTAAGCAATGTGATGAGAGACTCATGTAGCCAAAACACTCTTAGAACATGTAAAATTTTCTGCTTGCAGTTTCCTGGCCTGAAAGAACAGAGGAGGAACTTTAAAGAAAAAGTCATTTCAGGGCTAAAAAAATTTGATTGCTTAAGCATAACGGAGCTGATGTTTCACCAGCATTTATAAGAAGCATACTAACTCTGTGGATGCTGGAGTTCATGCAAACACTTCCAGGTACACAACTCACCTCTACGGCCCTGAACTGATATGCCTCCCCATTCAATGTGTGTGGGCTAAGTAGTGGACCAATTAGGATGACCCAGGTAACTACACACATGCCAACCTAACATCAGTCCCAGGCAAAATAATGAAGCTCAGGGAGGATTAAAACAATGATAACTATTACACGTATGTATACCATGTCTAACTAATTGCATATATCTTTAGGATATTACAAGTTCAACATAAAAAATATCCATACATTACAGACTTCTGCTAAATGTCTTGCCTCTTTTTGATCCAAGCAGTTAGCCAATATTTAGGAAAATGCAGTTTGCTAACATTAGAAGCTGTTGATAGGACTGGTTCTCCTTGGAGGCAAAGCTGTTTATTTATTACACACAAAATCTCAACCAGCAGAAGATTGTGTCTTTGATCACTGCTTTAGGCACCGTTTTCAGCAAGGATTTTGCTGGAAAGGCTCCCCGTAGACTTCTTCTTTCAAGATGTAATCATATTCATAGGACTCATTCATGTCTTATTGAGCACTCTTACCGCCATACAAGAAGAAAACATTGATGAAATAGGTAGTGAACCCCTGAGCCAAAATGTGTCTTGCAAATATATGTATTTTGGTTGGTGACCTGCTGGCGTTTGAGAGACAGTCCTTTATTGTTTCTTTGAGATACAGCAATATCCTACAGTTTAATGTGATTTAGATCAACCTATAATTACTGCATAATGTACTATTAACTATAAGCAAAGTGTGTGTGTCTCTTTCTACTGTTGCTTCTGGAAATTCACTTTTGCAATTTGTGTTCTAGATGTACAAGACCTTCACATTAATAGTGAACTTGAATGGCAGGATATCTGAAAATTCTTTAGTGGAAACCCGAACAAGCTTGCTTGAATATTTTCATCTTTTAATACTGACTGACTGAAAAACAATACTTGTGATTTTCAGGCCACAAACATAGCTAGTTTTTAAGATGTATTCTAATCTAAATATCTAAAGATAGATGTATTCTATCTCTTTTTTTTTTTTTTTTTTTTGCGTGCAGGTGTAGAAAACAAGCAGTTATCAGTAAAACTAGATGCCTAATAAGAGAAGACACTGGATAAAATTAAGGTTATACATACTGTCACATTGAAAATAAGAAATTAGAAATGTATGATCATTAGTACAGATAAAAAATAGCAGCTGCCATCTTATGAGAGCTGATCATTGATTTTTGTATGCAACGTACATGAGTTCATAAAGAAATGGGAACTGGTATTTAAGACCCAGCAGCTCTGCAAAGCGCAGCTCATACGCACACATTGGACTGTTTGCCTAGGAGCAGCCAAAGGGTGACAGGTAACTTCCCAAACGTACACCACTGTCCACCCTGGCCCTTGAGTCCCACAGGCCCTGTGAGGCACCACCACATGCTCTGGAAGCGCCCAGCCCTGGGGCCCGCTGCTGCTCCACACTGTCCCTCAGGCACTGCCCTCACCCTCCCTGACTCCCCAAACTGTTGATCAGAAGGGGACACGGCAGGAAACCACCCCCAATACTCCTCCTTGTGAGACCCTGTCCCTTTCCCCCCATGGGCCAAGGGAGCAATTCCTACTGCGGCGGCCCCGAGGCTTCCCGCGGCTGGACTACAGCTCCCAGCCTGCCTTGCGCCGGCCGCCATCTTGTGCGCTCCCTTGCTGCAGAACAAGCGGCGCCGGTTCCGTTGTTAAAATAAAAACTACGTGACCGCGGGGCTGTCTGCAATGTGTCTTCTGAGCCTGCAGTAAGACAGGCAGTTGAAATACTTCCTCAAGAAGCCCTCAGCCTTCATGATCTGGTGGGGTGCTCTTTGGCAGGGGTGTCTTGATGGCAGGCGAGGATTTCCTCTCCCAGGCTGCTCTGTCTCCCAGAGGAGCTGTAAAGTCGTATTTCTTCCCTGCAAGAGATACAGTGCCCTGGGAATCTCATCAAAATACGCAGCGGGTCAGCTCATCCCATGGCTCCTAGATGTTAAACAAGTACTCTTCTACTGGAAGTTCCCAGCTCTCACCCTGCTTCCCTTTCCTTGGCATTTTGGACGTTGACCCCAAAGAAACTGAACCTGATAAAGCCTTACAGCCTTTGCTTTTTATTTTTATTTTATTTTATTTTTTTAAGGGACTTGCTGGATACAAGCAAGAAGTTCTATTTCAAGCTTTTCTAAATCTGATATATCTTTCAGTAGGCCTTTTGTTTATGTGCTATACATGACAAACTCATCACAGACGTTGCACATGCAATATGTATATGCACACGCACAAAAAGAGTGACCACTGCTTTTGTTGTTGTTGTTTTGTTTATTTGTTTATTTGTTTTGCACAGCACAGCCATTTGGCCATCCTTGCTGTGGAGAACTTGGTACCTTTTAAAACTGACATTCTGTATTTAATGTTCTGGTAGATCTAGGCATTTCCTGTATAACAATGTTTTTTTAAATGTGCCTACCTTTCTGCTCTTGGAGCTCCCTCTGGATGGATTTTAGTTAAGTGCACCTCATGTCCAGGTTTTTAAAAATCCTGCAGTAGCGCTGGTGAGAGATCTGGCAAGGTGGGGGATCGGCTGGCAAGGGTGATTCACGGTCAGGTGGCTGAGGGAGATAAGGGCAGATGCCATTTATCTCAGAGGAAACCTGAACGAGAAGAAATGTGAGTCAAAAGGAAAAGTTGCTGGGGTGGAAACCATGAAATTGGGAGAGGCTGAGGTGAGATGAACAAGAAGCAGAGTCTGGAAACAGAGACCAGTGGGGAGGCAGGGAAAGGGGGATTCTAGGAGACAGCATGGAAATACATAAGGTTGATTTGGGCAGAAATGGTTGAAGGATCGATCACCTTGTGTGAGCATTGTCAACTGGCAGAACAGCGTGGAGGCCAGGACACAAGCAGGAGTTTATTGTTCTCTTTCCTCTGCTGTTGTTGCTTCTTTTAAGCATGGTAGCCCCTTGAAAGCAGCTGTTGTTCTGCAGGTACTCAGCACCATTTTTCCTCGTTTTCCTTTTCCTTTTCCTTTTCCTCAATAACACTGTCTGCAACTGACATTGCATCCACACATTTTTGGAGCCTGTTTCTTAACCTGAGCAGCAGTGAGCTCTGAACAATTTCAGTAATACTCCCTTAGTTTTTTTGCACTTCCTCTTTCATAAATAAGTGGCTTCTCTCACTCCACCCTATCTTACCAGCAAGTTCCCTTTTTTTTTTCCCACTACAGAAAATATTTAAGTTTTGAATCATAAGAAATCTATCACTCAATACATCCTTCCGTAAGGGAGCAGTAATCCTCTCAGAATCTTGCTCTCTGGACATCCTCTATCACCTTTTTTCTTCACAAACGTCCTGGTAATACGCTAACAGCTCCCTATTGACATTCCTGCCAGTCTCCAGCCTTGTTATCAGCCTCAGGCACTGGAAGAAAGGAGGATTTAAAGCTCTCTTTGCACTAGCACCAGACAGTGAGTGGTTGGACTGGCATACGCTCAGTCGCACAGGCCTTTCTCTGTTTAGAGTCATGTACCTCCTGATCAGCTTTTACAGAAAAGCAACTTCAGAAATGCTAAATGATCACAAATTAACTGGTCTTCTTACCAGGCTGCCTTAGCCGGGTCTCCTGTCTCTGTTGTGTTCTCATGTAAATCAGAAATGCAGAATTGGCATGAAAACTGCAATGGCCTGAGGGAGCATCTAATAACATTGTGTGGAAAATTACAGTATTCTCGTGTCTGAGCCACAGACCCTTCCAAGCATCCATCAGCAGAAACTACATGAGCTAGAAAAATGTGAATTGATTTTGATTATTTCCAGTATTTGCATCCTGGTGAAGACTCTGAGAATTTGAAATTGAACACTGGACAGATAAATCAAACTCTAGATAATCGAGTTTCTAGTCCAAAATCCTATTTGTTTCTAGTTTATTTTCTTGTCGGAAGGCTGAAGAACAATAGAGAGTAAAACAAGCCTTGAGGGAGGTTACAATGTATAAATAGCCATCTTGGGAGCACAGGACAGTTCCCTGCTTAGCAGAGAGCACTAGAAACACGGTAACAGACGGGAAACGCGTTTAGGGGAAGTGGTGACAGCCGGGTGACTCGCCAGGGCCCAGAGCTGTCCCCTCGCCCAGCGGCGGCACCCCCAGCCTGGGGCAGGAGGCTACCCGAGGCGGAGGGGAGGCACCCTCTCTAACGGCCACGGCCCCTCACGGCCGGCTCCGCGCCACCCGCGCCACGCACCCCGCGTGACCGGCGGCGGCGGCGGCAGCAGGGCGGGCGCAGAAGGACGCCTCCCCGCGCCGCTTG
>VXAA01006847.1:710180-749504 GCA_013399115.1 Anseranas semipalmata | reverse complement strand
CGGGGCTGGCGGGGCCTCGCCCTCTGGTCGGGTAGAGAGCACAGCCGCCCCGGCGAGGGGCTGGGGAGGTGTCAGGCTCGATTCCCGCCTTCCGCTCTCGGCCCATCACCTGCAAAGTAATTCTGAAATCTCGTTGTCTTCCCTTCGATCGTGTAGCGTAGCTTGGTTTATTCCATCTCCCTGCTCTCCTACCCGTACTGCCCTGCCTTTTCGGAAGGGTTTAAATGGTACCAATGGTGCAGGACGGTGTACAGAAATATGATTGTAAGCAGGGAGAGGTAGATCATAAGTCAGGCGACCGACTCACTGGGGCCTAGCTTTACAAGTAACACTAGTAATTGTAGAGCTTTTGTTTTGGGGTACTAGTAAATACTGTTTTATTTTGGGGTACTAGTGGGACATGAACGAATCTTTCAATCCAAAGTGACCCGTACCGAGCTTGTAAACAGATTTCCGGTGGTTTTTTCTTTCTTTCTTTTTTTTTTTTTTCTTCTGTGAGGGACAAAAAGGGGATCTATTCCAACTGGATTCCTGACCAAATCCATACTTTTTGCTGCAAGTTTGCTAGTGGTATACATCAGGGTTTTTCAAACTTACTTGATCAGGAACTTCACATTCCTGTAATATTTTGAGCTGCCCTTTTGTTTGCACATGTAGTCCTATGTACTGGGCAGCCCTAGAGGTAACCTGAGTGCAAAGAATTAATAGTGCCTTTTATTTACCCTTTCAAATACCCCAAGCTCCAGCAAAGCTGACCTTGGCTTCATCAGGCTTAACAATTCTTAAATTACAGACTCCTAAGGTAAACATTCCTATGGCCTAACTGCTGGCTGTGCCTTGAGATACCTGGTGCACCCATTGAAGTGCAGGCAGAATGATTCCTTTGTTTTTACTAGTCCTGATGGCTTTCTTAATGATCCATTGTGAAAAATCTTTTTCTTTTGAGGTGCAGGCTCTTTCAAACCGGCTGTTCCTGCATTTTTTATACGTTGAATCTCCGTTTTCTGGGATGAGAGGGAAAGCAAGAGTAGTGCATCTGTGTATCTTTCCACTGGGAGAAAGATCAAGAAAAAGCTCCTGCCCAAACAATTGGTTAGAAAATGGCATTAGCGAGAATCATGGTTTTTGGTTCCACTTACACTCATCTTGGTTTGGTCAAAATCTAACTCAGTGTGTTAGAGGGAATGATTTTACAGGGGTGAAAGAAGAAGAAACAAAGGCTCAGATATTCACAAGACATTTTAATGTCTTGTGGGCCAGATCATGTGTTCAAGAGAACAGTGTTTGAGATTTATATATAGTACTATGTCGTCTCCTGCTTTGAGGACCTGAAGAGGGAATACTCAGGAGAAAATGTTGCTTGCTCAGATGTGATATATCTGCACATCCATATTGTGATACTGCATTGTTTTGCATCTCTGTCTTGAAAGTATTGACTTGATTTTTGAGGACACGTTAAAGACGGCTAGCAGTCTTCCACTGTAGAAGTGCTCAACAGAAAAGCTACTTTTGCTCACCTTGAGTATAATCCGTATCTTCTGCTCATGTGAATGTTCAATGGCAAAATTCTAGGTGTATTTAATTTCTGTAAATGAACATTTCTTTTTTTCCTATGTGCATAAATTCCCTAAATGCTGGAAAGTTCACTTTTTCTCAAGCCATTTAATACATGCTATTCACTATTTGTTTCAGATTGTTGATATTATTGTTGGAAAAGATGAGAAAGGCAGAAAGATTCCAGAATATCTGATTCATTTTAATGGTTGGAATAGAAGGTAAGAACCTGTACGCACAATTTTAGTTCTTCCATTTCTTCCATTTTATTTTGCAAAGAAAAACCAGAATTCTGTTACCCAGAATATCAAAGGGCTTTTAGTACGTTTGGTTTGTGAATGCCTTTAATACACTTGCTCGTGTTGGCTCATTGGTTTGTATCCATAAATATCAATGGATCAGTTTGATAGCCTTGAGTTTAAACTTTATAGGATATCTGTCTTTGGCATACACCTGTGGCTCCTCGGTTTCCATTAATAAAAGGATTTTGTACTTTGTTAGGACTAGATTGTTTGCTTATCAAGGCCAGTACATGAGTGCATTCTCTGACCGTGATCTGTAGCCTGTGTTGGTGCTACAAATGCTATCGTGTTATGTCAAGGCTTGAGAGATTTTGGATAGCAACGTGAGAGTTGAAGCCATGTAAATACAAAAGGATGCAACTCAATGTTGATCTGAATGATATTAAAATAGTACTTTTTAGATTTAATGTGTATTAATTCACCAGTAATGATGAATGGAATATATTTTGAGCCATTAATGGTTTTCTTTTGATCAATCCTTAGCTGGGATAGATGGGCAGCTGAAGATCATGTTCTTCGTGACACAGACGAAAATCGCAGATTACAGCGTAAATTGGCACGGAAGGCTGTGGCTCGCATGTAAGAAATCCTTTTGGTCTCAAGATAAATAAGAGATTCGTTTTCAAACAGCTACATTTAGGTGTCTGCAAGTGAGTCTGGTCTCTAAGCTTGCACTGTAGATCGTAGATAGCCACTCAATACAGTCAGCACATTCTATAGAGCTACTCTTTCTTACTAAGGTGGATACCTGTGTGTTGCTATTAAACAACTCTCTAAATGAATAACACATTTAATAACTATATGTTATTCTTAACTATTGCTGTGAAGTGCCTGTGTATTGGATCTTCATCTTCCCAAAGAAATGTACTTAAAAAATAACTTAGGAAAGCCTGAAGTGTTTTTCAGCCAAAGTCAGTAATCTAATATTGGTTGGCCATGAGGACACAAATATGAGGTAATGTACAGACATTAAGGTATCCACTCTAAAATGAGCATTGTCCAAATTATTTCAATGTTAATTAATGAAAATGACCTGAACATACATTTCCTGTGCATTTGCATGTAATGTCATTAGCTAGGATAAACAAATTAAGTGAAATTAGCCAAGTTTAAGCGAACCATTTTATGCTCTACAGGAGAAGAAAAGGAAGAAAGAAGAGACGTTGCAGGTTGCCTGGTGTTGACTCTGTATTAAAAAGCCTTCCTGCTGAGGAAAATGACGAGAGTAGCGAAAACTGTGAGCTTGTTTTCATTCTTTAGTAACTGGCATGATGCCTTTAACTCTGAGCTAGGGGTACAGTGAGTGCTGTAACTTGCTATTAGGATGACATGAGTGTCCTGGTCCGGTTTGAATTACACCAAGGCAGTTGTATGAAGAGTAAGCATAATATTTCATGTTAAGCATCTCTTAAGCTATCTCCTTTTTTTGTGCTCCAGAGGCTCGTCCTTGTGTTACCTCAACTAAACTATTCCAATTGGTGATACCAGCATTCAGTGCTGCTTTGTTTACTGTAGTATTACTAGGTGCAAGAAACCTTCAGTTTTCATTGCTTGGTGTTAGGAAACAAGGTGCTTTCCCTGCTAATGTTTCTATGTATTTGGGCAGTGGCAATAAGATTTTTTTCTCCAGTCTGACTGCCTGATGTTCACTCTTAAGCCATCTCTTTCATTTCATAGCACTTTTCTTTGTAGCTTGAAAGCCAACAGGAGCTTTGGCACTTTAACTGATGTACTGGCAACTGTTGCTGCACAGATCTGGACCTCCTGATTGAATAGTTAATACATTAAACCCATGTTCAGAACTAAAGTTCGATAAAATTTGAAAATATCTGTGGGTGTAGAGCAATATAGGGAGATTTTTTTAAAGTGAGTGTTTTTCAATTAGAAGGGATGCAAGAATACTTCCTGTAAACTTCTCGTCTTCCATATTCAAAAAGTTTATAGTGTGCTGTACATAATTGAATTAAATATAACAAGTTGTTATTTTTTTAATTTAGGCCTGAAATTGTTTGGTCTGAACGGCTATGCAGTGTGATACTGTGAGATAAATATCTGAAATCTCTTTTACACAGCTATAAGTAGTTCTTCTTCTGATGACAGTGATGAAGGAACAGATGAAGAAATAAAAAGTGAAGAAAGTGACATAGAAGAAAGGACAGAAATGGTATATTTGTGGTTTCCTTAACTTAATAGTATTTAAAAATCAGTATATAAAATGCTGGAAAAGTTGAAACAGATTAAGTAGGCCACAGTTGGTTATTTAGCTCGAATTAAAATGCATAATTTTTTTACTCCTAGTGCCTACTGTGGTTGAGTTTTTGAAAGTTACAGAAGATATCAAAATTCGACAGGAATAAGACATTAACAGTACACCTTTGCTTCTTTTCCTCTCTTTTGACACGTAAGGCTTATGTGGAGAAAACTTAGCAAATTTGATTACCCACATTTATAGGTGCTGTCAAATCTTACTGGTCTACTCAGGTTGGACATAGCAGTAGGATCTTCCTGGCTTTTGTATTTTACTGTGAAACAGGCCTGTTAACTCTGGTCTTAAGTTAAAATGTAGAAGTCTGACTTCAAGCAAAAGACCATCTTTTTCTACTCTACATTAGCAAAAAGAAAGTACAGTGTAAATAGTTGTTCTGAAGGTCTGTAGAATCCAACTGGTACAATGGAGGTGATCTGAAGTAGCAAAACCTAACAAATTTGTTTTTTTGTGTTAAATACTTAAGCAAATGCTAAATTAAAAACAAAGTTTTAAAAACTGAATTTGCAGATGACATGAAAGCAGTGTTGTTAAATTGCTAGCAGTAAGACTAGTATACACTTAAATATTTAGTGTACTTATAAAAAATAATACGGTTTTATTTTTTGCATGACAAAACTTCATTTTTATATTGTATCCTGGCTATTAAAGTTCTTTTTCACTAATATTAATAAGCACAACCAATATATCATTTCTTGCACTGGTCTCTTGTAGAAAGAAGAACAAGACACTCACACAAAAAGGGACATGGAAGAAAGAGCAATAAGCATTGAAATTCCTGAGGTCTTGAAAAAGAAGCTTGAAGAAGACTGTTACTATATTAATAGAAGAAAACGGGTATGAAATAAAAACTATGAAATGAATATGCACAGGGTGGGTCAACAATACTTCTTGCTTATAATAACCCCTTTTTTGAGCTGTATTGCGCAGGTAAGCTTAGCATAAGGAAGAACAGAAAGAGTGTAAGGAGCAGACTTCTCTGTAGCTAAAACAGCGAGTTGTCATTGTTTTTAAGGATGTAACATTTCAGTACCTAGTTGTGTTTTGGAGTGCAGGTTGTTCCTTAAAGCTGAAAATAAAATGTACGCTTGTTTACCTGACCATATATTTTTCTTCAAATATTTATAACAGATTGAGCAAAAATGTAGTTTACAGGTTGAAATTAATCACTCCTGAAATAACTTTATGCAATAGAGACCTATTAAACTCATCAGCTCCTGTTTTAGATTGGTACCCTTACTAATTATTTCTATAAGACATTGGTTTGTCGTTTCTCTTTCAGCTTGTGAAGCTTCCTTGCCAGACAAATATAATAACCATCCTGGAGTCATATGTGAAACATTTTGCTATTAATGCAGCTTTTTCAGCCAATGAAAGGTCTCGACATCATCAGATGACTCCACATGCAAATATGAATCTTCATTATGTGCCACCAGAGAAGAAGTAAGTAATCTTTGGTGCAGTGTTACTGTCACAAGAAGAATGAACTTGCATTTCATGTTCTGTCTCAAGGCTGTTCACTTCTGTGAGCTTATACTGTGATGCATGTCAATTTATGGGGATTAAAATATATGACAAATACCTAAAGAACAGTAACACTGGTGATTTGTTTATCGGTGAAGGAGTCCATATAATCTTAAAGTCATTATGCAAAACCATCAATATCCCCTTTTGTCACATAAGTTTTTGTAAATACTGTGACCTGTTTTGGAAGAATGTGTTGCTGTTGTCTGTTTTAAGAATTTTTTGAGCACAGAAGTAAGATCTGATATGCAAATTCCCTATTGAAATAAAACTGAACAGGTTCGAATTTTATAAAGGATAAACATCTTATGCAAGCGTTTATAGTAGAGAACTCCAAGTGCAGGTGGTCTGTTTTAATGATATATGATCTTAAATCCTGGAGTCAAAATGCAGGGAAACTGGATGTGTGTAGTAGCACCAATCTTGTTTATTAAAATTGGTTACATCTTAATATGTTTTCTCAGTTGAGCTGTATAGTCTTCTACCAAGCTACAAATGCAACTTGTTAACCTTGCATGTTTGCAGTGTGGTTGTTTTGGTGGCTTTGGTTGTTTTTTTGTGGTAAAGGTTGTCAATATTAGATGAGGCTGCTCCTTTATCTAAGTCTATAGTGGGGTGAAATTTTCCATTTTATCAAAAATAAATCTTGGCTTTTGCTATGTTCTATTTCAGCAGTGCATAATTATGCTATTCCCTGCAATATTTTGGTCTGTGAGTGTTTTACTTTATGTAGGTGTCATTCATTACTTAATAGATTATATTACAAAGAAGGAAAGTATAATTAATCTCCCAAACGAGGAGTTAGATGAGATATGAGAAATATGAACAAAAGGTTGTGTATATGTTATGATTCTTAAAGGTGTATGTTCATGTGACTTCCTCAGTAAAGAAGGTGCTTTAATAGGGAAAATGATTATAGTTTCAGTGATCCATTAAGTAGGAGAAATTGAGCTGACAACGTTATTGTATTGCCCTTTCTGCACAGAAGGTAACTGACCTTTTAAAATGTGATGGAATTTCTGCACATGGTGCTGCCCTCACCCAATTTATATAGAGAGGTTTTCTTTTAAAGGCAATAGTTTAAGAGGGTGTAATGGGGGGTATAGACTTTCTAATGCGGGTTGCTTTGATAACATTATTTGATTCTGTCATACGCATATATGCACTTGAGACGTGTGAAGTGATTACCTTCGTAAGGTGAGAGGTGTTGGAGGCGGGCTGCACCCGCTTCTTGTTTCTTGTTACACCGCATCTACCCAGCACCTAACACCATGAGTCTTTTACATAAGTCTAAACCAGAAATTGCTAGTAGCCTCTAAATGTAGTGCTTCAGTTACGAGGAGCAGGCCACTGCAAGCTGATCTCCTATGCAAATGTATCCATTTCTGTTGATTCGCTGGAGATCTTAAGCACAGCCTTAACTGCATCTTAGCTGCTATAGATCAAATTCTGCATATAGCTTTTAGTCAGGGATTCGGTCTATTAAGTGCTATTAAATACCTTTTTTTCTGACTGGTGACTCTTTTATTTGAGCACAGTAAACTTGGAAAGAAGTAATAATGTTTATATGGAAAACATCTAACTGACTTTACTGTAAAGTGGATTTTATTAATCCAGTAAACAGTAATACAACAGAACAATTGGATAATTTTTGAGTTCATTAAGCAGACTGTCTAAAGTTTGTATTTATATGAAGTTACAAACTGGAATCACTGTCTTTTTAAGTATGCTTTTAAAGGATTATTATGTAGTGATGAAATCAGCATATCATAGTTACGATGTTAATGATCTGTATTTAAGGGTAATTTCCTAAAAACTACACTGAAAATTTTGGTGTGCAACTTTGAAATTCCTAATCCTTCTTTTCCGTGTAGTGTTGAGCTATGTAAAGAGATGGTGGATGGGCTGAGAATAACCTTTGACTTCACACTTCCATTAATTTTGCTCTATCCATATGAGCAAGCTCAATTTAAGAAGGTGACTTCATCAAAATTCTTTCTTCCCATCAAAGAAAACTCAACAAATACTAATAGGTAGGTTGGGTATGAAGAGTCTAATACTGCTTATCTCGTGAGGAAAATGCAATGGGAAGTGGTTGTATGTTTAGAATACTGTGACTTCTCATATGCTCTGACTTAAAAAATGTCTTGATAAAATGTTGAACTTCTCTGTGAGTTGCTTACCTGAATTCAAAATAGGAGTTCTGAATTTCTATCTGATTAACTCCAAAAAAGGGTTTGTACTGACTGGTATAGAATTATGCTGCATCTTTGTGAAATAAACTTACATTAAAATGTAAATTTTTGTTCATTAACCTTTAAATTTGAAAATAAATATGCTTCAGGAAAATAGTATTTAAAAGAAGGTCTCATTACTTTGCTTGTTCTTGGGAGGAGACTCTAATTTGAATAAGTATTTAACAAGGTTTGTGAAACTTGCTGTTTTGAGGAAAAAGCACCAGACCTTCAATTTTGTAAAGTTGCCTTTATTTCCTAGAAATCAGGAGGAGCTTTCCCCAAGTCCTCCTCTATTGAATCCACCAACACCTCAGTCAACAGACAGCCAGCCTACAACAGGGGAGCCAGCCACGCCAAAAAGACGGAAAGCTGAACCTGAAATTCTGCAATCGCTGCGACGTTCCACACGCCATACCTCTAACTGTGACAGGTTATCAGAAAGTAGTGCTTCCCCACAACCTAAGCGGCGGCATCTTGAGACCCCAGCTTCTATGCCAAAGCTCTTCTTGCACCTGGAAAAAAGTAGGTTTTGCTATTAAAGTTACTCTAAACAAGATTTTAAGTCCTGTTCTTTTTTTTAATGTAGTGAGGGCTGTGAACGGAATGGTTGAAGTGGGAATTTGTTACTGCTTGTATGAACTATTTATCTCTGAAGGTGTATACCAGAGAGAGAAATACAAAGCAATTTTCTTAGTACTTTGTTACTGTATTTCTCAACATTAATTCAAGGAGCTGCTCAAGCTACTTGAGTCTATTCACAGGATATCCTAGTTTAGGAAAGCATTTGCTGAATTACAGTGTTTCAAGACTTTAAATGTGTTAATAGCAGGCCTTAGTTGCCTTCAAACAGTTTATAGTTCCACAATACAGATTATTTAATACATTTATTTCTGATTTTTTTTATTTTTTTTTTTTTTTGCTTCCCTTTTGAAGAAACCCCTGTCCATAGTGGATCATCTTCACCTATAACTTTGACTCCTAGCAAAGAGGGGAGTGCGGTTTTTACTGGCTTTGAAGGTAGAAGAAACAATGAATTGAATGAGGTAACAGATCTTTATTTTGCTGTCCTAGTTTCCGTGATTAAAGGTATCGTGGACCTCAGAGTAGGCCTACATGAGAAAGGGTATTTATTTTATCTCTGATTTTGAAGTTCTATACAGACTAAATTATTTATGATGCTATAGTGATTTCATAACCAACATTTTCATGTTTTATGTTTAGGTTTTGTCCTGGAAATTGATGCCAGAGAATTATCCACCAAGTGATCAACCACCACCTCCGTCATATATCTATGGATCTCAACATTTGCTACGGATGTTTGGTAAACTGCTGTGGAATCAAAATGGCTTTCTTGTTTGTTTGTTTGTTTTTCAGTGACAGTATCTATGTGATTCTCTGTTTGCTCTATCACAGTTTTATTTTTGGAGAAATGTACATTTTAATCTGTTTAAAATTCGTAAAAGGCTGTTAATAAATTCAGTTATCTTTTACTTCATTTACAAAGAGGAAAAAAAAAAAACAAAACAAGAAAAGACATGTGAATAAGCATTGCTTCCAATACGCTATCAAACATCATTAAACCAGGCAGCATTCACTTTCTGAGCACGCTTGTTATAGTGAAGTTTTTGGAAAATCACTAAACATCTTGCAAAGAAAAGTGGAGGCTGAAGTGAAAAGAAATTCTTACTTTCTTCTTTTCTTTATAGCAGATAAAAGTAACTAGAAATTGCTTTTAAAAGAACAGGTGTAAACGTTATTTTTCTTATTTACAGTAAAGCTACCAGAAATACTGGGGAAGATGTGCTTTCCTGACAAAAACCTAAAGGCTTTAGTAAAACACTTCGAAATGTTTCTGAGGTAATGTGACATAATCTACCACAGTAGTGATTGCATTGTTACATAGATCTAAGTGTTCTGGAATGACAAGGGATTTTCAGATGTTCATTTCTGTAACTACATAGTAAAATTAAATTTTTACTTCTGGAATTCAAATTGAAGAGAATCTGAACTCCCTATTTATAGCTTTACTAAACAGTGGTAGAAAACTGAAGTATAAAAGCTTGCGTGATAGAAAGTACAAGTCTGATTTTGCTAAGAAGAGCACATTTTATGAAGAAATGCAAGCTCTGCATTGTGCTTGAGAGCATAATCTGACAGTTTTGATGTTGCATTAATATTAGCAGGGAGAAAAACTTGTGTTTTAGAACCAGTTATTAATGGTGGTAGTGTCGTGGTGACTCTTTTTTTTGTTTTTTAACCAAAGGGTTTCTCAGTTACGCAGCACAGTGGCTTGTAGAGGTACCTAAACTCTTTCTAATCACAGTAACTCTATAGCTGGAGGCAGTGTGGTCATACCTGCACCATGATCTATTTTATTTGTCAGTATTCTAGTTAGTATCTCTGCACTGTAGTAATAGTTTAGATGTCTAATGTGGCACTGTGTGGTGTGGCATCAACACAGCAAAAAATAAATTTGCCAAGGAAAACTTGTAAGAAAGTGTTGTAAATGGTAAATACCTGGAACAAACACGGAACTTCTAACTGAACATTGGTTAAATGTTTCAAAGTAGCTACATACTGAAAGGTAATGTAATGTGGCACTAGCATATCAAACGTCTTATTAGATAAGGAGAGCTGATTGTCCGTACAAAAGCTTTAAAATGCTTTTATTTTAATTGTTTATTGAAAATTAAAGATATCTCAAATGTCAAAGAAAATTTTCTCTTGAATTACTTCATTTTTAAGTTTTACTGATTTCTTTTTACATTTCTTTTTTGTCAGAACCTTATTAGTATTCAAAATGTTTTTATACTAAATGGGACAGCATTAGCGCTTATTGTTGGAAGCCAGGTACTTGGTATTTTTGCTTGGAGTGAATATGATTTAGGATGTTTAACTCGCTGTAGATCAAATCAGTTTTTCAGACCTCTTCCTGTTCTGATTCTTCTGTGTCAGTCAGAGCAGGTCTTAACTCTTTAATGTGTTAAATGCAGTTTCTTTATACACATTATATGGATAAGCTGAAGTGGAATAGGATAGGATGAAAGAGGAAACATGACCCTGCATGCAAGAGGGGAAGCAATTAAACTAAAAAGTCTGGTAGTAGTGTCCACATGTGTCTTACTGTACCATCTGACATCTTGTTGAAATGTCTAATAAATAGGAAAAAAAAATAGTGGGTGTTTCCACATCAGCATTTTTAGGTCAGATAAGACTGTGCTTTTGAAGCAAATCTCCCAGTAGTTCCTGCTTACCGTGCTTTGTGTTGCATTGCAGAGTGGTCTCAGTACACAAGCTGGATTCCTTTTTGGAAAACATTTAGCCAGAATTGTGCTCCAGTGCTGGGGGGTATTCATTGCTTAAGATCAGACTACAGCTCAACCAAAATGACCCCCCTACCTCCTCCAACCCCCAAGCAAGCATAGTGTGGATATTGCATATCTGGTATAACAAAATATTTGAGGTTATGCATATTTTCATAGTGCTTTCTAAGCCAAAGTCATGGATGTTTTGCTGTTCTTATGGTTTCTTTTCTATAATGAAGTGATGATTTCTGTAGCTTTGTCAGAAATTGTCAAATTGAGAACCTTCCCAAAAGAAATTCAAAATTACAGTAGGAAGCTGTAGGAAGCATTCAGTTTTATGTAGATCGGTCACAAATACTCTTCTTAAACTAATTCTCTTACTAGACATGCTACTATATATTCAGATGCATTACATAGAAACCAATGCAAATTATTTGATTTTTTTTTAAGATGTATTCGTGGTGCTCTAGGACATCGTTCATTTGGGTATTTATTTCTCTGTCCCATATGTCACTGAAAGTGCTCACATACCTAAATTTTCTAGAAACTCATTCAGACTTGATTTTTAAAGCAGAAATACTTCTGCATTATCTGTTTCTCATCAGAAGAAAAAACTTGAGCCTGGGGTGACATCTTGTACTAATTTTTTCCTCAAATTTCACATTCTGTCTTTTCCTTTTTGGGAATGAAAGGATGAATTGATGTTTATTAACACTATTTTCTATCAGTTCTGTTCTGGCTTACTTTTTGAAAACTAAGAACTGTTTTACACAGTCTATATGCATTAGATAGCCAGTTTACTTCAGACTGTCTAATTTCTTATAGTGAATTGCTCTGGAGTGACAAGCTGAAGCGCTCTCCTTCTATTTATTTTTCTAATAGCAGAAAAGGGATTGAAGCCATCTGTTAACATTAAAAAAACTGTTCCTGAACCTTCGTTGAATTCTAGGTAGAGTACTCCAAGCAAAGTAGTTTATTCACTTTGTTAAAACTTTAATGTGGTATACATCTGATGTAGTTTTGGCATACCTACTGATTTAATTTTGAATTTTGAGTTATGATTATATGGCTAAAGTTTACAGTTTCATTTAACATTTATATGATTAATCTCTTGTGGGCTTAGAAACTGAGACTTGTTTAATATACCACTTTGTCTGGAGCTTGTTTTATTGGGTTTACTCAGTACTTGATAGATGCATTAAATTCATGTTGAAATGCTACATGGTTAATATTTTCCAGTCATGCCTCAGATTGCTGCTAGACAAGATTGATCTCAGTTTTCCAGACAGCATTTTTTTAAGGAATGTATGAAATACATCTTTGAGTTTCATATTAAATAGAAGCTGTACCCTTTGTGCATAGTGCAGGATTCTACAAGTGTACATAATGAAAATTTCTTCATGGAGAACATGAAAATTGATTTTTTAATTGCAGAATTTGCATAAGTAGAGAAAACCAGTTTCTCAAATTAAGTGAAAACCTCTTAGTCTTCACTTCAAGTTGTGTTGTCCTGAAATAATTCATACTACGTGTAGAAGAACACTAGTCTGAAACAGAGTTTAGCAACCAACTTGCCAGTTGGTTTCAGTGAATTTCACTTAGTTTTAAGTTAGTCTTCAGGAGCAAACAGTGGAAGCTAGCACAATAACTGCTGCCTACTGACTGGTAGTTTTACTAGCAAAGGGCACCTGATTAAATCTTCCTGCCAGTTAATAATTTTTGAGTTAAAATATTACCTTTTAGCCAATTCCATAATTTCTGCCATATTTTTAATAAAATGCTGTATGTATCGTATTATACATGACCTCTCTTTATTGTGAGGTGCCTAGCATGCCTCCAGATGCTGCTTAAGTAATAAGAAACAATAGGCAAGAATGTGCTGGTTTTTATTTTTCTGTTTCCATTGATTTGAATACAGCCTTGACTTGGAAAACTGTCATCTCAGGACTAGTGACCAACAGTATATACTTAAGAGTTAGGAGAATATAGCCTGTCTATTATTTTTAGAATAGCAAGACCAACCTTCTTTGAGGTAATTTCAGTGTGGTTCATGGTTCAGAAAGGCAGAGGTATTTCTAGTTTCCTGAAATAGAGAACAGTGAGTAAAGGTACAAGTATATTCTTAAAATGCTTTTAAATTTTCTAATACGCTTGTCAGGGTGAGGCTAATATGTAGTTTTTTAGATTATAGAAAAGTACATTCTTAATAGTTAAATACTTTGGTTTTGTTGAAACCCACTGATCTTTCAAACTCAGTATATCCTGTAAGTTGACTCTTTAATTTCAGCTTTCATTTTTATTTCTGATGTTTTGTAGCCTGCTTTTACCTATCGTGCAAATCTGCTCCATGGATACAGAAGTACCTTCACTATTGTTGAGTATTTTACGAGGAGGGAGCTAAATCAGAAGATGACCAAATCATAGAGGGCTGTGGTGATTAAAATGTATTAGAAAGATTACAAGTTGTTTGAAGTAACCTTAGGAAATAGATCTCTGGTTTAGATATCTTAACATTTTTTGAGTATAGTGATCTTATACTTAATTGCAGTGGTGAATTATGACCACTAGTCTGTGCTGATGTGCAATTAATGAAAGGTTATTTGTGGTTTTCTGAGAATGGAAAAAATGGAATATTGTATGTGGATGAGTGGCAAGAGTCCAGTCAACAAATAAACCTGCTGGTTTCTTGAAACACTGGGTATCAGAATAAATGTCTGAACCTTGCCTCAACAGCCTTCCAGATGGAGACATGCCTAGTAATTGGTGGGGGTAGGGAGGCAGGTGGTGGCATACACCTCTGTGTGAAACTAAGCCTTTTAGGCTTAAAATCCTGCCTTTCAGTCGTAGTCATGGAGAGGAGATAGCTTTGTAATCTGAAAATGACATTTTTTGAAGAGGTGACTCAGAGTTAGGACCCATCATGCTCTTTCATCAAATTCCTTCAGATAGATCATTACAATTGCCTTTCAGTTGTCTTTCAGACAGCATCTAGCCGAGACTACTTACCTCGTCAGAGCATCTGCATACCTTCTAGAAGTCAGAGCTGCAGAGAAGTGTGCAAGATGTTACCTTCCTGGAAATATTTCCTTTCTTCTTTGTGTTGTATGTCATGTTTGTGTATATCATACCTTTATAGCTGAGGTTGTCCTTAAAATTGAGGTTTTCCTTTCTTCAGAATGTTCACACTTTTCAGGCAGTCCCTTAGTTTCTTCATGTGATGATAGCTGATATCCAGAAGAGTCATTTTCTTCATGCACAAACTGGTAAAGTAGTAAGTTGTACTGAGGCTGCCAAGACAAGGATGTTTTTGCTACCAGATGATGCTCTTAGAGCTCATATTAATTCAGTGACCTTGCAGAGAACTGTTCCTGACATACATGCCAAGTGGCCTTTCAATGTAGATGATGATAGCTCTATATCTCCTTTTGGTAGATCTGCCTGCGTAACTCGCAGCCAGATGGTAGTATGTTTGTGAGGCTACTGCGTTGGAGTCACCTGAGGTAAGCCTGCCTATGGACTGCCACGTTTGAAGTTCAGAACATAAGAATTCTTCAGGCTAGGTTGCCCGTGTGTCTGTTTTTCTTACCTCCATCTCCTCTAGTCCTTTCTGAAGCGTTGCTTTTCTAGGAATCTGTGGTAGAGAGGGAAATAGCAACGTCATGTCATGCTACCTCTATGTTCCGAGCATGAGGGTAAGCTGGAAGTGTTCTTTTTGTGGATGCTTATCAAAAGTGTGCAGTCTTATATTGGGAAGTTTGTGTGCACTGCGTGCCTCAAAACTGTCACTAGTAAGCAGTTTCACTGTTTCGGTGTAAGCATATGAGCTCTTTAAAAAGTACAAAAATTAAAAGGCAATAATGCAACAGGTGACTGAATTTTTTTTGTCAGATTTCTAAGGGGAAAAGTAATGAAAATTTCTGAATAGCTAAATAGCAGTGTGTTTTCTGATCTGTAGCAGAACACTGACTGCTTGCTAAGTTGGTACAGCTCCCTCTGTTTTTAAATCTTGGCTCACAGCTTGCGGGTGCCTGTGTAATTGATCTTTGTGCTATTTCAGCTTTTCCAAGAGCAAAGCATTAGTGAAATATCCACTAGTTAAGAGTTTTGAGACTCCTAATACTTCTGTGCCAACTTTCTGCGCTATGATGTAGTATGAATAGAAAGCAGCTTTAGAAGGGCTTTTTTTTTTTTTTTTTGACTGCTCTTTTTATACAGGTAGACAAGGGATTGGGACAGAAGCTGACCTTGTGTTCTTTTCCCTGTTTCCTACCACTTCTCTACAGAAAGTAATTTGTATCTGCTAGCTCTGGGGTATTTTGCTTTTCACAACTATTATAATAAGAACAGTGAGGTGTACATCATTTGGCTGCATGCATTCTGGCTTTTTTCTTTCTTTGTTTTTTTTTGTTTTTTTGAGTTGTAGGTATGCCACAACATCTCAGCTAAAATTTCTCACCTTTACAAGCTGTCACTTTACCTTGCACCAAACTGCCATTTATGACTGATGATCTTAAGCAAATGGCGGGAAATTTTTAAGAGAAAGTGAACCCGTTTCCTATTACCTGTACATAAAATACTCCCTTGTACAGTCTGGCACTTTGGTACTATGTTTTGGAGAATGTTACACAATGACACTAAAAATTTGATCAGCCTCTGTAGTTTGCAGTCACTGTTTATCTCTTAAAATGTGTTAATGAAGAATTAATAATTCAATTCCATTTGTTGCTCATCTTAATCTTGTGCAATCTAAGTATGTTACAAGTTAGATTCAAGTCTGTTAAGTTTTAGGCCTTATCACACTCGCTTCATTCCAACCTCCCCCCCAAAAAACCTAGGAAGTGATTTGTAGCTAACTACAATCAGAGATCATAGCAGTTGATGACTTGTGTTTTCTGAACTTGTAAATTGCTCTAATTTCAGTACTCTTTTGTAGTAGTTTTCTTAGAGCAAGGAATATGTGTGTGTGTGTGTGTGTGTGTGTGTGTGTGTGTGGTGCAAATAACATGCTAAGGAGTATCTCTGCATCTCATGAAATAATCATTTTACAAAGTATTAGAGCAATTTATGGCCTGGTAAGCCTGGAAAAGTAGATGGTGAATGCTTTTAATTACTTGGGCTAGAAAATCACTAAGTAGTATGGTTCAGTGTGTTAATCAAATACTGGAGGCTCTAATCTAGATTTCTTTTTTTTTCTTTTTTTTTTTTTTTTTTTTTTTTTAGTTTTAGGAAAGAGGAAAGCTATTTTTTTCTGGCCCTCTCTCTTGCCAAAGTTTAACTATTTTGGATTCAGTGTTTAGTTTGTTGCATTGGTTGACTGTCTTTTGTTCTTTCAGGGGAAAATATTTCGCTGCTGTTTTTCTCATCTATTTAAATACCTTTATTTCTGTGAATAGGAACTTAGTATAAGGCAGTTGTAACAATGCTGTAATATTAAATACATTTTTTTGGTTTAGCAGAATAGCTTTTGTGGGATTTTTCAAAATGATCTCTCAAAACTGAATTATGTAATCCTTTCTGCTTTGTGCTATTAAAATAAAGGTCAAAACTGCTATTGGGACTAATGAGAAACTAGCATAATATGAATACTTACAAACAAAAAGAAATGCTGAAGTATTTAACACACATGGGGTTGTGTGAATGAAGGCTGCATGAAACTTTAACTTAGCTCTCACTCGTTTTTTATGATAGCTTATGTGGTGTCAGTTTGTGGCAGAGCCAGTTGGATCCTTGCTTTAAATACAAGGGAGATCTTTCTCTCTTTTTGGCAGTGCCTACACCAGCTGAATATTGTCAGAAATTAGGTTCTTATTTAGATGCTGTTATGGGTCATGCCATGGAGCCTTTTCTGATTAATTCCTTGCGTAATGTTTTAAAAAAAAAAACTACCATTTGATCTTCTGGAAGTGAACTGCTGGACAATCAATACACTTGCATGTCTTTAAACCTGAAATGTTTTACATTAGAAACCAGCCTAGGTCCCTCTATAGAGTCGATTACAGAACTCTTAGGAAACAAGCTAGTATGCAGGATGTTGACAAAGTGCTTTCTTAACAAATGGTGGCACATCAAAGAATTATCTCGTTCTAAAAAGCTTGTATTTCTCATTGCTTTTCCTAGAATCAGTAGGATATAACCAGGTATCCCTCTACTTCTGCAGTTGTTTGGTGGCCATGTTTAAGTACAAGGATTGAGGGTGGTGGTGCTGGGTGTGGTTGGAATCAATTTTTTTTTTCCTGTGTTTTTTGTGCTTTCTGCATGAGCTCTCAGCAATTAATTTTTTCCTGCTTTTAAATTTTGCTTGCCTTGTATAGAGAATCTTGTCAGTGTTCTTTGCTTTAATTTTAGTAAGATCAAAATACATGCCTAGTTCAGGCAGTGTAGCTGCAAATGAGGTTGGAGAAACACTATCATTTTAACTGTGCTCACTTGTACAGTTTTTTTTTAATATTGGACTTGTTATGTCCAGAGCAGATTATGCAAAGCTAGGATTTTTAGCTTCCAATGGGTAAGTCACCTCCCTAGCCAGTTATTCTTGAGAGAAACCATATTCTGCAGATCACATTGTTCCATGTTTGCATTGCTTCCTACACTAAGAGAACACGTAGCTAACATTTTGCCATTTTTATTGATGCTGATTGCTAATATCCAGGTATTTTTGAAGGTCTCTGTTTTTCCTGAAGTAAAGTTTGATCATGCACTTCAGGGTTTCAGAACTTTTTTGCCCTTTCACCCCCCATTTGTATAACACACATCTCTGTATACAAAGGAAAGAGCAGGGTGCTTACAGTCATTTTAGCTGTTTGTTACTGGTGTTAGTAGCAAGTGTTTTTCATTTTCTGTACTAAACCAGAGAAAGAATTGTATCTTAGAACAGGAAGGCATGTTAAAATACTGGGTGCTTGGCTGTGGGAATAATATTTGAAGGGCAGGTTGCAGAAATTTGAAATTAGGGAATTGGATTTACAAAAGATATGTATTTATCTTTGAGAGGCATATTTAAATCAGGCACAGCAGAAGGGTAGAGACCCTAAATGCACAGGCACATGAAAGAACGAATCATAATTTTACTTACCTTAAAAGGTAAGGTTTGACTTAATAGGTACTGGCCATTTGTATAAGATACTGATGTGGTGATAGCTGAAATTCCTGTTTTTTAATGTAAGCGAAACTAATATGTCGAGCAGGTGGCTGACAGAAGTTGCAGAAGCATCTTTATACTTTTTTTCCTCACAATTCTTTGAAGCTACACTCAGAAAAGAATGCAACTTCTGGATTTCTTTTATGGAGCTTGAGCAAAATTTTTCATGCACTTGGATTGGAGAATGATCTGTTTCTCACTATGTAAAACTTGTAAATAAATAAAAATAGCGCAAACCTTTTGTATGACAGATTTCAAACTGTAATAATTCGTAATTTGCAGCCTGTGGTTTTGCTAAGGTTAAAATTGATTTGAAAATTGCTTCTCTTAATTGTTTCATGGTTTTGTTTGTTTTTTTTTTTTTTGGTGTGCTTTCTTAGGTTTTTAGCAGAATACCATGATGATTTCTTCCCAGAATCTGCTTATGTTGCTGCATGTGAAGCCTACTACAGTACTAAAAATCCCCGGGCAATCTACTGAAGCTATTAATAAAGATTAAATCCTACTATATGTAGCCCATGACAATGCTGTTCTGCCACGTGGCTACAAGATGAAGATGAAAAAAGAATTGAAACAACTTTTGGAGTTGAAGAAATAGGGGAATATCTTCTGTGATGGCTGGATTACTTAGAAGGAATGAGGAACTTCTTTCGGAGATGTGTATAGACTGTTGTGAATTGCTTAGAGGATTGAATATAACCCCAACTCCAGATGAATGAAGAAGCCTCACTCCAACTTCTAATGCATAGGACTGCATAAAACTATTAAAAAGGAAGGGAGGCAAAAGCAGATGCATTAGCAACAGGACATTTTCATGAAGATAGAACATCGTGCTGTTTCATTTTAGCTTGACCCTCCCCAGCCTGAGTAATAAGACTTGACTACACAGTTACATGAAGAGAATGCATAACTGGTATTTTATGGATTTTTTTCTTACAACTTGCACTTCATTTTGTGAAACTGTCCTGATAGAAAAGATTGCTTAAGGATTTTTTTTGCTGTTTGGCTAGCGTGACATCTGCCTCAAGAATGACTTGGCTTGAATGATAGATGTGTTGCTTACTTTGCGTTTTGCAAAGATGTGTCTAGCTCTTGCCATGGTAAGGCTGTCAGAGTTCCAAGGAGAGTATGCCTTGCCAGTGATTCAACATTTACCTGGCTATAAATGATTTCCAGAGCCATTATGAAAGAACAGATTTTCTACAAGTAAGTGGAGAAGTCAATAAAGTGATGGCAGTTTAACTGGCAAACACTTCTTTTCTTAATAAAGTACACAGTGGCTGCTGTTTAAATGTGTGGTTTTGACTGTCTGAAATGTCTTGTTTGTGCCTGATTAATATTTTTGAGATTATGCATAGAATGAGGTGGGAGTATTGACAACAGGGAGGGAAGCCCTTTTTGTATCACTGAGTTTTCTTCTACAGACTTTGAAACAGTCTAAGCAGACATTCTTTAACATTTTAGTTCTGGAAATAAGAATTTTCCCAGAACTGATTTCCTAGCATTCTGACAATACATTCAGTAGAACTTAATTGAAATATTCTTGTCTTGAATATCATCAAAACCTTGTCCACAAGATAGGACTCTGGGCTTCAGAGTTCTCTTCTATGTCAAGACAGACACCGGGCAAAAAATTGGACTCCATGCCCATAGCCCAGTGCATTAATCACTGTAATCCTTTCTCGCTCAGAAAACTTGGTTCAGAACACTTATAATGTAAAAGACAAAATATTCCTTCTAGATTTGCAGAAGCTAGTAGTTGTAGCAAACTTGGTCTAAGAGGACAAAGCAAATCTGCAACTTGCTGTTGACACTCACTTTCTCTCACTTTTCAGGGTGTATTGGTATGTTAAAGCTTTTGAACCGAGAAGCTAGGGATTACTTTAGTTTCAGCAATTTAGGCTCTGCGCTTTAGAAAAGCTTATGTAAAGAGTCTGTTGAACTTAATGGTTGCTAAACAAATGTTTGGCATGGATGCAAGCAGATCTTATTTCTAAAGACTAGTGTTTAGTAGTACTCTTTTTAATTGTGTTCCTGTAGTACCAAAAAAAATGTGTAGGCTTTCATCTTTCTTGAATTACAGAAGTTTTGAATCTGGCAGAGTCGGAGTACCTCAAAATCCACTTTGTGAAAGTGTTTTATTCTGGGCTTAGACCTTAGCCTTTATAAAGACAATTCAACAAAATACCAGTGACAATCTAATAAGACATTCATCTTGGAATACTGCCTGAAACTCCATTCTTAATCTGTTCTATTGCAGGAATGTTAGTGTGTATAATATGGCAAATCTATTTTTGTTCCATTGTTGGTATCTGAGTACAAGGCAAGTTATGAAGAGTTTAAATGTAGTTGTGTGACTATGTCTAACTGTTAGTATGACAGCTTCTGCATGCAGTGGTTTTAATACTGTCATAATGGAGTCATTGATAGGTCAAGATGATTCTCAAAATACTTGAGGGGGACAGAAAATTCTGAAGGTCTCGTTTAGCATAGTCTTGATGTAAACAAGCTTTATGGTAAAATTCTCTTGAAGCTGCTATTGGATACATTACTACAAACCGTTTTGCTCTCATAACAACCAAAAAAACTTTTCTCAAAGGTAGCACCCTTTTGCACTTCTTGATGCTTTTAATTGACATGACCTCCAAGGACAGTATCTCCAAATTTAAAAGCAAGTTTAGGTTTATATATTCAATTACAGTAATGTGTATCTTTGATATCCCCCTTCTCTACTGTTACTGTTCTTTCACTAATTTCTTATACCTGTTTTTAAGCTTGAGGCAGTACAAGACATTTGCAAAAACTTGAACCAGATCGAGAAAGAGGTTAGTTCTTGTTAGTCTTTAATGATATAGTAACTCATCAGTTTAGCCCTAAAATTCATGTTGAAGTATCCAAAGTCTCATGTGGGTAGGGGAAGCTTCATAGTATAACTATAGTGCTGCTGTTCTTTAGCTCTTTGAAAGTCCTTGCAGATTTTTTTTTTTTTTTTGATGGGATTCATATCCATCTGAATGGATGAAAGAGGTTTTTGCACTCAGCTGTTTGCTGTTCTTTGTTTGCTGCTTGTAGAGCTACTCAGATCAATGCTTTTTAACCCGATTCAGTCAAAATGGCTTAAGTTAGCTGAAGAAATGTGAAAACCTGACTGAAGCAGGCTTGGGAGTGTTCACGTGAGTGAGTCTGCCAGCAGGCTTCAGCGGCAGTCTCCTGCAGAGATGCTGAGCTGAGAAAGCAGGTTGATGAACAGTGATAGTTTACATTGGCATAGCTGTTTTGCATAAGTCACATGCTCTGGTTCCAACTGGGGTATTTTATTTGTGTAATTTAAGGAAGTTATACCAGTGTAATTATAATGCATATTTTAGCTGGTAGATCTCTTCTTTGAAGGCAAGTCCTTGCACTTGCCTTCAGGAGTTGGCTGTGTCAACATTAAGTATGCTGTAGGGTTGTGAATACAGCAGCTGACTGTTCCTGGGAGAAGGCAATGGAGAATAATCACAGCCTAGGAATAAAAGCAGGTAATGCAGCTGATGTGGCACTTAGAAGCACGTTGCCAATTTAGGTACCTGAGATGCTCAATCTGCACAAATACTACTAATTGCAGTACTTGCTCTGACTCTGTCAGCATTAAGGTACCTGAGTAACTTGATGCTGGGTCACAGAAGTATGAAACTGAGTATATGTAAAGTGTTTTCAGATTGCCAAAGAAGCTTAATGGAACATAACTAATATTTTTGTTCTATTCCTAATTTTAGATTTTATTTCCTTCCTATTATGCTTAAAAAAAAAAAAATGCTGTTCTTTCACGTGCACCATCTAGAGTTGCTGCATTGCCTTTCATCTTGGTACTGCAATGCTGTTTTTCAAACTCCATTGAATAGTTAGCTCTGTTCCAAAGCTCAGGCTTTTGCATAGTGTCCTATTCTGCCAAGGCGACTGAGGCACTTGTGACCAAGTGCTATTGAAAAGTATGCGTTATGTCCCATTCTGGAAGAAAGCTTATGCAGGTGTTAGGGTTTCAGTCTGCATTTGGTGTGGGCCAACAGCATGTGTGTTCAGCTGTCTGAAATGTTTTGTGTGAACTTGTTATGCAGTACTGCAGGATGACCTTGCTCTTCATTATGTTGAGAAGGGTGGCTGCAGTCACAAGAGGAAATGAAAAGCTGATTGGAAATAAAAAGCTGTTACTGCTTTTCATGTTTGAATCATAAGTTTTATCAAGGCATTTGGGAGATACACCAGGGATTTGTTATTGGAGTTAAAATATATACAGATACGTAAAATCCTTAATTTCTTGAAAATTACCCATTGGTACTCTGGAGTCATAAATGTGTCTCCCAAAAGCATGTGTCCAGGAGTGGAAATACAAGCTTTTCAAGGCAGGGGGAAAGCAAGCAACATGCATTTCTCGTTACCTTAGTCTCAAGTCAAACTTTTATTGTGGTAGTTAGCTGCACAAAG
Source organism: Anseranas semipalmata (assembly GCA_013399115.1). Taxonomy (NCBI): domain Eukaryota; kingdom Metazoa; phylum Chordata; class Aves; order Anseriformes; family Anseranatidae; genus Anseranas; species Anseranas semipalmata. Next base: position 726,714 of record VXAA01006847.1, on the reverse strand, counting down.
CTTGGGCAGCCAGCTGGATCTTAACTTCTGGCCTCATGCGTTTGATAACTTTTAACTCCATGACCTATTGGCAGAGCTAAACAGCAAGCTTGCGCTTGAGTGCATAAACTCTACTTTCTAAATTCAAGGAGAAAATGCCAGATAGTCACAATGTAAGTATACTTGGCCCAAGTGCATCAGGAAGTATATTTTTGTGCTGTGTTCCTGTGTACTGTAGAATCTCCTTTGTGATATGAGGTGCTTGCAATTAATTGCATTGACAAGCTGAGTTAATTACTTATTTTTCTATGTAAATCTCAGTGTAATGAGCTTCCCTGGAACAATGGTTCTTGATAGTATTTAACTTTCTTGATGTGTTTGACCGTAATCAGTACAGTCTTGATGTGTTTACATAGCCATTTTTTCCCACTTGTTTATGAAACAATGAATTTGGAGGGATTGTCAACTTCGTGTATGGCTGCACTGTTTTTCTGTATGAAATTAGCGAATACAGGTACTACACTTACACAGTCAGAGAAGTATTCTATAGAAATGCTACCAATGCAGTTTCTACCTCAATTTTGTTGATTTAAAAAATAATAATAAAAGTTTGGAATATATATTGCCTTGGGAAAATGTTATTAGCAATGACTGAGTGGCAGATGTAGGTGCTTACTAAGATCTAACTCAATGCATCCTCTCTATTGCATGCATTATGTATTTTGCCTTTCTAATTCATATAGCAGCTGACTTTTTTGCATTAAGGCTAAGCATTATTACAACCTGAACAAAATCAGTGAAGTATAAACACATATCCAAAGATAAAAAGGAGAAATCTGTTTTTAAAAAAAAAACAACAAAGTGCATGTTGTTCCTCCTGTGTGTCAGTTGGTTGATCACATCGTGTAAAGTGGATAACATCATTAAAAAGGAAATGAACAATTTCATGAGATGCAAATTGATAAATCTTGCCACTAATATGGGCCTTTAAAAGTGTCTGCTAAGGAGTGGGGTAAGTTCTCTGCCATTCTGCTGCTAGAAGTGACTGAAGGTTTTGATTTGAGAATAACTTTATCACTAATGCAAGATATTGGATCTACTTCTGGGGAAAACACCCCAGGTATTAAAGCGTTGAATCATACAATATGTTGCTGTGGATATTTCAGTGTGATGCCAGAGAACAAAGTTTATTTAACATCTGTATAGCAAGAAGTGTAGAGATAAATGTGTTCTGTTTCTGGCAAAATGAGCAGCAGACATTTCCATCAAAGCAGTAGTGTACTTGTGCCTCTAATATCTGTGAATGTTGAGTAGATGTTTAATTTATTAAAAGTTTTGTAGTCTTTAATTATAATCTATTAATAATTACATATCTAGTATTTTAATTTTATTAATCTTTAAACTCCTTGAAATAAAGATATCTCCCAAGAACTTTTTGACTTTACTCCCTTTCTTCTTTCCTTATGCTTTTCTAGTAGCCTAGAAAATAACAAAAACATGCTTATGAGATTCATGGAGAGGAGGGGAATGGTTCTGACTCAGACTAAGTAGCACATAGTTTTCTTATCTAGATTTTTCTGGTTCTTTTTGAGGTATAATCATCAAATATGTCTTAAATATAATTAGGATTTCATTGATAAGTTCAAAGGTAAAACCAAAATCAGGTAAATTTTATGGTGCAAATATATAGTGAAGTTTGTAGGATAATTTAAATATACCTGAAAGTAATTCTACTGTGCGAATGTTTTCTATTTTAAATATGACTTTCTGATTTGTCTCGGTCACTTGATGACAAGTAAGGTAAACTAGGGCCTTTTCTCTAAAGTGTGAAATGGATTAAATGTCAGCATGAGTAATCAAAACATCAATTTTTGCCATCAATTTTAAACATACAAAACATTACCATTCCATATTATGAGTGAAGAGACATTCTGCCCTTCTTTTTATGGGAGTCTCTTAGAAACACGGTATATGACAAATCTGCTGCCATGTGGCTGACCTGGCGAAGGTGTCTGTCCCAGGGGAATAACCGAGGTAACCTGTAGCTCTTGGCAACATCTTCAACATGAGCAGAACGTGCTCACGGTGTTCGACGGGTGGGTCGGGGGCGTCAGTCAACGTGCTGTGGGAGACTCTTCAGATGGAACAAACCTTTGCAAGCTGCATCTTATACGTGTATTTTAATGGTAGGGATCCAGAGAGTGGAAGCATAGTTGATATTTAGCTACGAGTTTTCGCTCTTACAGCCTTCTGTTTTGTAGGCTGCTGACTTAAGAAATCCAAAGTAGTTCAGTTGTGTTTAGGTTTCACATGCATGACTGAGTAGGAGGTAGATTTTACTAATTGTTTTGAGTCAGAATAATGAGGAATTTTTCTGTTGCTGTGACTAGTGCAGTGATATAACTTCTTTGGCATCAGATTTCTGCATTTTTCTAAAAAAAAAAAATCATCTATTAGAAACACTATGAGTAGTAGCTAATTGGACATTTCGTAAAGATTTTGCTTACTGGCAGATGGATGATATGACACATGTAATGTATATGCAGTATTGCCAACTGTAGGCATTAAAATCATGAGTCAGATCCTTAAAAGTCTTGAGAATGATTAAGAAAATGTGAAGATTAACTCCTGTTCTTTGAGCCCCTAGGGTAACATGAGTCAAGCTTGCGACAAGTATTGCTCAAGACTTTAGAAAGGAAAGCTGAGTTTTTTGGCTAATCACATCTTTTAGAGTTGGAGTTTTAGGGAGAAAATAAAAGGCACAAAACCTTGCAAGACTGGCAATAAAATGATGATTTGGCAATGCTCTAATAGAGCAGGATGCCATTAATCTGAAAATAATCAGAGACTGAATTTATTTGCGAACATCTGTGAGAACATAACACAAGCCTCAGATAGCAAGGTTTTCTGGGTAGGGCGGTTATATCTGCTAATCTAACAAACAGTCTGTCTTTGCCAAAGGCATAAATCTAAATTTGTGGATTCAATTTTTTTTTGCTTGTTTGGAATGTCTATTAATAAAGTGAGAGATAAATTGTTTACCATAGTAACAGAATTACCCTGTGCATGATGATGAAGCTGATGGAATCATGCATCGGAAGAAAACAGGAAGCAAGATGTGAATTGCACGGTTTCTATGCTGTATGTGCAAGAGTAATATCTTGTTTATGTTGTTAAACCCACTTGTCGAATTATTTGTCTCTCTGAGGTTGCAGCACAAGAGACAAGTTGTCACTCTTCCCTTAGGCCCTTCCCTTAGGCTGTTCAAAGACAGCAGGTGTCTAAAGAGCAGTCGAGGCTGAGGTCAGACCTGTGCAAGCTAAAGGGAGCAATCCACCGATCCCTTCTCTTTCCAAATAGGGTATGGCGATCTGTATGGTTGTAGATGCCTAAGTTTCTTCAGTGAAGTTATTTACATATTAAAAAGCTGAACTGAGCTCTTAGCATCTGTGTCAAGTTTGCAAGGCCATTTGGGTTGTACAGATTGAGCATTGTACAGATTGGAGGATGCACAAGTCCTGCCCATGGCAGTGCCAGCCACACTGCAGGAAGAGTAACCACTGTAATGAAAGCTGGGAGAAGGAGCAGATTGGAAATGTGATGGCAAGCATCTTTGATACAATGATTTAAAGGCTGATTAGGAAGTAGATCTGCATTTGGTAACTACTCGCCCTGAGAGAGATGCTTTGCTGTGCACTCTACAGACCATACTGTATGAGGCCACCTTCTGCACAGCTTGTAATACTGTCTCACTGCACAGAAGTGACTGAGAGCCACACACAGGAAGGCAGAGGCCATTCCTTTTTTGAGTGGGAGAGTAATATTTCCACTTGCTGCTTCTGATTCTCTCTGTAGCTCTTGGGTTCCTTTTATTGTACACTTTCTAGCTTCAAGAAGAAAATATAGCCTTGCCACTGGCTGGCTAGGAGATACTGAAGTAAATTATCTGAGGAATACTGAGCCCATGTTGTGAGCTTCCTGAATGGACCAAAGTCCCTCTAGAAATCTGGGCTTTTTTTTTTTTTTTTTTTTTTTTTTTTTTTAAANNNNCACACACACACACACACACGCAGAGGCTATTGAGCCTCAACTTTGCCATTGCTGCTTAGAGAGATTTTAGAGTGAAGAGCTCAACACACCTACATGTGCATGCGCTTAGATGAGATGATCCTTCTCTGTGCTATCTGTATAAATTCAAACTAATTTGGGGCATTGTAGAACTTTTACTTAATACTTTTGCTCTACTTTATTTAGAGGATTTTTGTAAATATGTCACCCTTGCTCTGAGTCCAATCTAGGATACTATGCTACTACTCTATGTACTTATTATTACAAGAGCATTCAGAAAACCATGACACAAGAGGAAGGATAGAAGCTTGAGGAAAAATATTAAAAAAAAAAATTGCACAGAACATGTGAAGAGTAATGGTTAACTGTGGAAGGAGGCAACTGGCAAATAACAGGTTAATGAGTATGCAATATATGGTTGAAAGCAGATAAAAAGCAAGGAGCAAAATTCGCATTGTGGCTTCGTTTGCCTCTCCGGCAACATTTAGACCGCAATGGCTGGTGTCCTGGTAAGTGCAGCCAGTCAGTGCAACCTGTACTTTCTGAGATGCTGGAGTGGAGATCTTATGCAGTGCTCTCTCAGTTCTTGCTAAGGCACTGAGAAAGCTGATGATGTTTAGGTGATGAAATCACCACCAGCTTAAGCATCTTTCTCATTGTAGGGCTGCATTTGTCTCCACTACCATATAAATCACAATTTTTAAATGCTCACATTAATCATTGCTCTTCTGTTCAGGAGTGTATAATGCAAAAATGGTAGAGGACACTACCGTGATTCAGTTTTGCCACTCTTCTCACCTTGCCTATTGCACCAGTGAGAAAGCAGCCCTGCTTTTTGTACTATGTGGATTGAAGCCACCTATCACAGAATCACAGGATGGCTGGTGTTGGAAGGGACCTCTGGAGGTCATCTGGTCAAACCCACTACTCCAGCAGGGACACGCAGAGCAGGTTGCCCAGGATGTCACCTATGGGGGCTTCATTAGTCAATGACACCTTGGGACTGGGGAGTAGCACGCAGACTGACTGGCTGAGAGGCTGAACATGTGTATCTCTGCCTGGCTTGGAGGGAAGTGCCTGTGGGGTGGTGGCTAGTGGACGCATCTTATTGTGGGGCTGTGTTTGGATGTCACAGAATGGTTGAGGTTGGAATGGATGTCTGGAAGTCATCTTGATTTGGGAGAACAGCTGCTGTATGATATGGCAGCATGGTCTATATGGTGCTGTTAAAAAAACTGAGGGCTTGAGAACAGCTGAGCTATGGACCACCATGTGGATTTAAGAGATTGGATGCTGCACAGGATTTTGCAGGGCTCTGTTTAGGATTAGCAGTATGTTGGCTTTGAGACCATGCATGAAGCTCTCGTGATGGCTGCAGGACAACATGAAAGGAGTTAGAATCATAGAATAGAATCATGGCATCATTTAGGTTGGAAAAGACCTCTAAGATCATCTAGTCCAACCTTTGACCTAGCACTGCTTAGTCCACTATTAAACCATGACACTAAGCTCTACATCTACACGTTTTTTGAAGACCTCCAGGGATGGTGACTCAACCACTTCCCTGGGCAGCTTGTTCCAATGCCTCATAACCCTTTCAGTGAAGAATTTTTTCCTAATATCCAACCTAAACCTCCCCTGGTGCAACTTAAGTCCATTTCCTCATTTCCTCTTGTCCTTTCGCTTGTTGCTTGGGGGAAGAGACCAATCCCCACCTCACTACAGCCTCCTTTGAGGTACCTGTAGAGCGCGATAAGGTCGCCCCTGAGCCTCCTCTTCTCCAGGCTAAACAACCCCAGCTCCCTCAGCTGCTCCTCCTAAGACTTGTTCTCTAGAAAGAGTTATTTGTGAATATAGTTTTTTTAATGTTTTCATTTCTGTCCTTAAGTTTGAGTCCATACATTCTAGTCTGTTTGACACTAATTTTGCCATTTGAGTCAATATCTGGGCTGAAAAACAAGAGAACATTGTTTTGCATTGTTTTGAAGCAGAGCTGAGATTTTCTCTGTAATACTTTTTTTTTTTTCTGTCTAAACAATGTTGAAGCCATTTTAACCTTCAGCTATGTTAAAATATAAAAACAATGACAGTTAAAAAAAAGATGCAGCAACTCTTACATCTGAGATCAGATGACGCTATAGAGTGCATGGTGTGAACTTAGCCATTAAGGGGCTCAGTTACTCTTCCAAATAGACTTGGGAGTAGTCATCACAGCTAACAAATATCAAAATCCCATTTCTGTCTCTTTAAGTTCATCCAGAGCACATGTAAACTGGGAGTAGATGAAATAAGAAATTAGACTTCCCTTATTGAAGAGGTATGAAGGAGACTTGCACATCAGGAGCAGTGCACTCAGTGAATTCCCACAGGAGAGAAGTGATGAGGGTTGTATGGTAGAGGTGGTGATGGGAGTGAGTGGTATGGAGAGGAGAACATATAGAAATGCTGAGGAACTGCTCAGAAATACGGTACATGATGATTTTGTGGGCTTGTAACACGTGCTTTCTAAGCTGGGATGGGAGTCTCTGTTACTATCGATGAAATGATGAATTATCCATAAGGAAATAAACCTTCAATTTCTGGGATAATACAGGTACAATCAGATTAATATTCAGAAGAAGAGCGTAGTTTCCCACCTGGAATTTAGACTCTGGAGTAGAGGATTAAAACTGAATTGCCATATGCTGCTTAATCTCCATGTGTAATTTGGTAGTTGTTTCTCTAAATAATTAATTAGATAATGCTCTCTGTAAAGTAATCAGTTTGGGGTTCACTCGAAGAGAACTAATGTGAAGTCTATCAAACCAGAAAGGATTTTGTTAGAAAAACGATGATTAAAGATTTAAACTCTAAATGAAGACTTCTTAATCGTGCTGTCCAAGTGCAGAGGGAGAAATATTTAGGGTATGGAAAGATCACAGAACACTCCTATGGACGCCTCCGTCTTCCTTGGTTTTTGTTTCAGAGCAAAACAGGAAGAAAATTCACATCTTCCACTTAGAAAAATGAATTTGACAAGTCTTGTGGAGCTATGAGTGGCAGACTTGAAAGCAGAAGAGCAAATCAGTCAAAATATTTTCTAAAACTTTTATCTTCCCCAGTTTGACAACACCATTTCCTTGAATACAGGGTTATGTTAGGTATTTTTCCAGTCATTTTGTAACATTTATTGTACTTTAGCTGTAATGTGCTAGAACAAAGTGAAGTCAGCACCTTTGCCTCTGATAAATAGCTTGAAAAATGTAAGTACAGCTGCCTGAGTGCTATGGGCATACGGGAACAGAAAGATGTGCACACTGCGCAGCCCTGAATACCAGGGTTAATAGAGGTCACCAGCTGGTTAGAGTGGAGCAATTCTGCACTATCATGTCTTGGTAACATTGGCCGAGGCACAAGACCATGTGAGCAGCCGGGACGAGTCCTGTTGATCTGGATAGTCAAGCATTTTCTGTTCTCCCCGCTTCGTGGTGGAAGCTGCACTATAGCAATGAAGTGTTGCTCAAGAGGAGAAAGATGTATCTCACCAGCATAGGACTCTTTATGTGGTATTTAGAAATACTGGAATACTTCTTAAATTAATGCTTAAAGTTTGGCTAGAAACATAAATAAGTATATATATTTCTAGAAGTTGTTACCCCTCATTTTTAAACATTCACATTAAGAAAACATTTATAAGCAAGCATATAAATACTGAGATGGTTCTTTTTCCATCTTACATGGAAGAAAAGATAAGAAATAGGAATTAAAGGTCCTGCTCTAATAGTAAAAACCCTCAACATATGTATCTTCAAATATGCAAAAGTAAGCAAATGTCATTATTCTGAGTCAGAAGTAAAATTTTTTTATGCTGTGAACAAATTATATATCCCAACATCCATACAGTATGTGTAGAACAATGGTATATATGAGTACATGATGTATATACTGCTTGTATATGGTAAGTACTAACATAATTATTGTGTAAGCAGTCATATATGAGTACAACTAAATATGCTGCAGGCCACGTGGGTCTAAGGGAAGCCAGACAGACTTGGTTGCTTTCTTTGATTCATTTGTAATTTCAGTAGATAAAGGACCAAGCATAGCTAGACTTCTGCAAAAAACTTGAGGGATTTCACCAAGGAAATCTAATTGAAACAATTTATTTAAAACAAACAACAAAACATATGAATAATTGCATTTTTAATACAAAACTGGCTGAACAGTTGGAAACCAAAACATTTGAGTGGTAAAATAGTGAAGTAGAGTTCACTAGGGATTAGAGTTGAGACTAATACTCACTTCTCTGTAAATGACCTAAAATAATAGCAGAAGAAAACTTACACATCAATCAAATTCACAGATGGTATCAAGAGATATTACAAAGAAAGCAGGGACAACAGATAAACCACAAAATAAACCAGACCAAAAAAAAAAACAAAACAATCAAGGGCAAGATGCAACTTTGATAACTATCAGGTTCTTTTGTGGATGAAGGGAATGCTAAAAATGTAACTGTATTCACACAAGTCCATAGACACTGATTTCACCAGGAGGCAAGAACAATCTTACATAACTGTGCCTCACGTCGTGTAACTGGGGGCAAATAGTTTAAAACATTTTTTAACAGTAGTCTTTGGTCTCACATGCTTGATGCCTCAGGGAGAGGCATCCGTAACCATTTTGCTTCACAGCATAGAGGCTTCAGTATTTTGTTTTTGTTCTCTCTTGCAAATAAAGCAAAACTCTTTGCATCTGTTGTTCCCAGTTCTGTCGGTGTGTTTTAAAAGAGTAAGGTTTGGCTGCTATTTTGTTTTGCCAATGACTCTACCTTTACTAAAAGCTCTGACAAAATCAGCGTGCCTGTGAAACTTGTTGACTTTCCATCCGTCAGTGATGTGACTGAATTTATCTCTATCTGCCCACATGTGATACATGCTCATGTATACAACACAACCTCCTTGTTTTGATTTGGCACACCTAAAGCAGGTTGGGAAAACTGTTGTGTTTAACAGAGGGCTACAAAATTGTACGGGTTTGTTGTCTTTGGATAAAGGACAAGCAAATAATACTCTCTCAGATGAGCAGGTAGCCAAGAAATAGTTGACCAGAGTTTAGTAGGCTGCAAGGACAGGAAGAGATGAGGCTTCAGCAAAACCCTGGAGTCTCTGCAGACACTGAATGAGTCCAAAAAAAGTGGTGGAAAAACAGAGGCAGTGGTTCAGATGTTATTTTATTTGTTTTTCCATAAATCTTTGTTTCTTGCAGTGACTGAATAATATATATATATATTTTTTTTAAGAGAAATCTTGTCAAAGTTTTATGTGCTTCCATGTTCACAAATCCCTCAAACATTAAAAAAATAAACAAGTGTGTCTGCAAAGGCAGGTGCAGGTATCAGAAACTTGGAGAATATTTTGGTGGGACTATGGAAGAAAGGCTGCAAAGTGAAGCTGCTCATGCTCTGATGCTCATTGCCATCCTATCAAGATTTCACCTGGTAAGGGTATAGGGCATGCATTTTATTGCAAGATGATGTCTGGCTATGGGCAGTCACTATAGCTGCCATGTAAAGTTGGACAGTTAATTAGGAAGGACTTATTTTTTGTTGTAACTGGCAAATAGTCAAAGCAATGTTGTTGCAAGAATGAATTTGTCTTTGCAAATAAATAATGGTCATCTGCAGAGCAGCAAAAGCAGCTCATGGAGGGGAAAGGAGGTCTGGTGGCTTGGTCTGGAGAGACTGTGGTTCACGTTTGCCATTCCTCTCATGTTTGTTATTGGCCTAAATTCATAAAGGATTGAGGTTCCTAAATGGAAATGTGTAATTGAGCATTTTAAACCAACATTTTAATCCCTAATCCCCACTCCCTTGCTAGTTCTTTAGATGCACATTTTTCTTACCGGAAATCACAAAGCATTTAGTGTCTTCTTTTTGTGCACCCTTACAGCAGCTGTTGTAGCAGCAGCTAAAACCAGGCCCCTGCACATCCTACCGAGCATCCTAGTCACTGGCTAAAGGATGAGGCTGCTGCTAAAGGATTAGGCTGCTCCTCCTCAGAACCGCCGGCTCCATCCACATGCCCGGGTGGTGCCCACGCCACGCTGGGCAGCCTACAGGACGGTGCTCACCCTGCTCACTGCCTCCCTTGGGGGGAAGGAGCAGGTTTTGGCCACAGGAGAGCTGCGAAGGAGCTGGGCTGGCAGCTCCTACAGGTGATGGATGTGGCCTGGCAAAGCTTCTCATCAGCCAGCACACAGAGTTTGAGGCAGAGGCTACGAGTGCCGACATTTTGTATGTTTTCTGAAAATGCTGCTGTAAGACTTGCAGTTAATCAGTCTTCTAACAGGTCATAAACGTAGACTTTGTGTATGTACTCGGTGAGGCTTATTTCTGCTGCATGGTGAACTTTACTCCTGCAAACATCTCATAAGCATTTTATTCTACATTTTGGAATGTACTTATTTCCATAACATATTATAGAAAAAGTTTGTCCACTGGCTAGCTGTAGGCAGTATGGTTCTTTGGTATAATGGCCGATCTGTTGTTGAACTTCTAGTTTCTCCTCTGGTGATAAAGGACTCCTGGATCTGTCAGTCTGAATGATTTCACATCCCTTTTGGGCCTACGGTTGTTAATAGACTTCAAAATCACCAGTTTGATAAAATGACTCGAGGAAGATTTCTCTATTACAGCTTCATTTTTCATATTTTGTTTTTCTCTGGTGATTGTAACAAGTCCGTCTGCTTTAAATTTAATTAAAGCATCTTAACTTGGCAGAGCAACATAATTTCATAACATATCGGAGTCTTCCCATATAACAAAAATACTTAATTCGAACACTTACTGTGGGGAAAAAAAATCTTATTTCAAGTGAAATGATAGGCTTTTCTCAGATATTTGATCCAAGTTTTAAATCACTGACATAGGGGTTAACTGAAATGCATAATTATGCATTTCATTAAGCAAACTCTAGAAGGTTCCAATTATTTTATTGGAACTTTGAAATGTACTTCATGTTTTCTAAAATGTTTTCTCGACATATTGGCTTTTTCTTCTAAAATAGCAGTTGGGGGTAGTGAGGAGTGAGCTCATAATAAATCTCAGTTAATCTATATTCTTCAGAGACATACTGCACTGTTTTTAAATGATGCATTCATGCCAACGTGATCATCTTGCCATAACTACTGTATCGTGTTGCTACAGGGCTTTACTTTTTTACGAAGTCATTGCCTATCTTTCAGCCTAAGTGCATAGCTATTTTAATTGATCTCAGTGTAAAAGCTCTCTGTATTTTTAGAGTTACAACAGCAAGCACCCTGATGTAGAAGCATATGCTCCTCTTGTTTCAGAAGAATTATCCTTTTTTTCTTGCCAGAACTTCTTGCAAGTGTTTCAAGTTATCAGAATGGAAACATGAAAAGTTTGCAGAAGAAAATGTAAGATGAGAATACAGTCTATCCAACTTCATTGTTCGGTTCCAGCAACATAAAGGCTCTCCAGCACACTTCTAGCATTTCTCTTTTGGATTAAGTGCAGTGCAGCCCCAGATGTCCTGTCAAAATAGCTAGATGGTGATAATTATCATGCTTGTTAATTACCACCATTTTCTGCTCCATAAATTATTGGTCTTCCACTTTCTCTTGTTAAGCCTCATTCACTGAAACACAACCTAAAATTTCTTACCTCACCCCTGCTGAGAACTGAAAGCAAAAGTGGAGTCAGCTCGGCTGAGGAACGGTTATTCATCCCACTGCAGAAACTCCATCAAACGATGGTGGTTTTGTCCTTTCTTCAGCTGAAACTTGGGAAGGAGGGAAAAGCTTCAAAAGGTTTCAGATTGTGTCAGTGTCTGAAAGCTCAGGTTCACAAAATAATTTCTCTTCAGTCTAGAAATTTCAGAGAATATCTTTGTTTTATTTGCTAGATTATCTCCAGCTCTGCTGCAGCATTCTGAGCGTAGGGTATTTTGGTATTTCTGGTTCTGAACTGTAAAGATGAGGACTCCAAGAAGTATCAGTTAAGTGAAAGAGAAGTAATTTTATCTTTGAAAAAGTATTTGTTTCTAAACTCAGATCTTTTTGAGCTTCATTTTCAGTTTCGAGTGCTATATTTGGGGCTCATAATGCTTGCTTAGTATCGCAAACACATTGAGTGACTCAGCTGAGTAAGCTAGAGCTATCTCGAATGCCACCACAGGAATATTCCTAAAATAATGATATAAATACAGTTTTGTGTGCTGGATTTTCTGATTTGGTTGGTTGGTTTGATTTAAGACAAATCTGAAGATTGCAAAGGACAAGCGGTCCAACTTTGTAAGGAATATAAACGTGGCAGGAATCACTATCTGCACTTCCTTCAATGACACTCCAGCTGGGACTCTGCAATTGCATACAGGTATCATAAACATTGCCTTATCAGAGTGAGTTGCAAGACTGTCCAGAAGAACGAGCAGCCTGACACCTGTGGGCTTGATCTTTAAACATTTGCTTTTGGAAATATTGCTGAATGTAGAGGGACATCAGAAAGGGTCATCACTGTTGAAGTAACACATTTCCAGTAATTTTTTGTTTCACAAAATACTGTGGGAAGATTTTTGCCCTAACAGCAGTTAATGGAGATCTACTTCCCAGTAATAACAAATGCAGAAGAAAAAGACAAACTCAAACAGTCATACTTGAAAGTGCTTTATCAGCAGAAGATATTCAAGGCAAGAAAAAATGATATGAAAAGTGGGAATTGATTGGCCTGTTCAGTGAGAAGTCAGAATGAACCAAAACTACAACTGGAAGGGAAAGGGGGAGCAGCTATTCAGTGCTGATTTTGCCCTTACTTTAAGTATTGTGGGCAGTGGATCTGGGAGTGATGTTCCTCTCACAGCAATATCGTGCTGTACACCGCATGAATGTGGTGGGTTTTTGTTTCTTTGTTTGTTTTTCTCCTAAGGTGCTGCAGAGAGACTCCTAAGCAATGCTCCTGCTTTGAGATGTCTGGACTTTTACGTTTGAATGTTACAAACATTGTCTTGGCATACTTGAGTTTATATAAAATGAAATGAAGCATTGGCTTGAGTTTATCTTAGCTGCAAGAAAGACAGTTATATTTGTAAGTTAAATTAAGTTAATGTATGCACTCTGACATGTCTCAAGGCAAGAGAAGCTCTTTGTTTTAGACATATTTACATAACTTCCTATGCCTTTTGCATCTTGTTGTCACTCCTCCTTATTTATGCGTTTCCTGTATCCAAGAGAACACACGACTGGAAAATAAAAGCTAGAAAGTTTTTTCACCACCAAATTAAGATACTGCTTCTGGTTTTTAGAAGGAGGGGATTGCTTTTTTGCTTTTTGCTTTGTAGTCTCTGCTTGATTCTTCTTCACACTTCCAAAGTCAGTGCTTTACAGTTAAATTCTCAACTAACCAAGAAAATAAGATTTTATTTAGATGGACTTGATGATCTTGAAGTTATTTTCCAACCTAAATGATTTTATGATTCTATGACGCTGAATTTATTTGTGTCTGTGACTAGAAACAGACAAAAATTCTCTCTCTTTTCATCCTGAGTGAAGAAAAAGAAACAAATGAAAAACCAAACCCATTTCATTTGAGCCAGCATTTGACATATCTGCTCTGGCAAACTCCCCCTTTTCCATTATGGCAGTGCAGCTCCAGAGATCTGATAGTGCACCCTGGTCACAGGTCTTCTTATGGCTGGGTCACCAGCACGAGCTAGAAAGATAGTTTACAACTTGGCAGTGGGATGAAAACCAAACCTTTGGCATTATGAATGCTCCAGATGTTTCCACTGTCAGTGAAGCTTAGGAAAGTGATAATGTAAAAGTGGAAATATTTTCAGCCAGTTCTCAGTAGTGGCAGTTGCAGAAGCTTAGGTTTTGCATTTAGATCTTGAGAGGAATTGAGGAAACTCAGTCTTATGCTACCAATATACACCACAGCTGGAAGAGAGGCATGATTCTTTAAGTGTCTTTGGAAAAGAAAAAGTCAGCAAATGCAAACGTGTTTCTGGAGGACAGGCAGGTTATGCTGAGTGGCTTCTCCAGGCAACAGCAATGGAAAATGGCTCATGAATTATGGCCGAAAATATTAAAAGTAAAAATCTACTGGCAGAGTCATCTCAGGTTTGTGACAATGACCGTTCTAAAACTTGCATCACGACAGTCTTCCAGCAGCTTCCCTCCTCCTCTCAGAATAAATGAATAGGTGACTTCTTACCATTGCCAAATACATTTGTGCACATGTGTTTGACTTCCTGGATCTAGTTTTAGCTGCCTGCCTGGTACCAGAACTCTCAGATGAGTAACCCCCATGTTCCTAACCTTGTTTGCACTTTAAGAACGATACAGACTCAGCCTTAGGGCTCAAGCAGGTTGACGTTACAGCTTCAGCCTATCAAAAAGTGAGTACCACCTTCACAAGTCTTATATGAGCAGACTGAGACACAAGGTTAGAGAAGGTAAAGAACTTCCCACAAATGTTGACAGGGTTCCCATTACTCTTAAAGTGGGCAGGAACCCATTAGAGAGGGACAAAACCCAACCCTATTCACAGTGAAGGTGGGTAAATGGCAGGATGTACTAATTGCAATGAGATGATAAGGCAAACCCCAAAAAACTGAAGACTGAAGGGAAATGTGCTGTGATTGGGAAGCCATTGAATATTTAGTGCCGGAGAAATACTAGAAGAAGAAACTAACGATGTTTCATCTAGTGGAAATAATAGCATTCATAAAAGATACATCTTTTATCCCAACTTTTACAGGTTGTCAATAATAACAGATTAAATAATACCAATAAATACAAAAGAATAACTCAGTTTCTAGAAACAACAAAAGAGTCATGTTTTGATTTTAATGGAAGTCAGAAAAATGGCACTTGATGGGGTAAAATATTCTGCTTTAGGAAGTGACATTTTTAAAAAAATAATTTACAAAATTTTCAAAAGCAACAAGTGGTTCTTCGTGCTTCTGTTTCAGAATATCTAAATGAAAGACTTGCACTGGCCCATTCATCAGAAGTGCTGAGTACCCTTTTTTACAGACATCAGTCTTGTGTAATGCTTATTTGAAAATAGAGATTCTCAAAATCACAACTTACCTTCCAAAATATTAGTCTACATTTATGAAGGAACTCTGAAACCATCCTCAAAATAGTAGAGGAACTAAGCTGCTACATACATGCAGCTTCACATGATAACAGTTGTTCCTTTGTTGGCTGTGTTTTTGTTATTTTGACCTTCATTAGTTAAAAATATAAAATGTGAGTTGATTTGACACCGTAATGCATTACCAGGGTAGCTCCATCATAGCAGGGCTGAGACCTGCAGAGTGAGCAGAAGTGTAAAGCTTCAATTTAGATAAATGAAGTACTTAAGTCCAACAATGCCTACAACAATAATGTTATCTCAGAATGATAGCTAACACTTATGGTACAATTTTTATGAAATATATGAATCATCTGTCTTTTGGGGAACCTGTTGTAGCTTCTCCTGTTTCTGTGCTAACATAGCAATTTATTTCTGTTTCTTACCCATCCTCTGGAGAGAAAAATAGTAGCAAACACCAGCGTTTAATAACCATAGCCTTGAGAAGGCAATATATGCATTTCAAAAGCATACAAATAGGTTGGGAGAATGCAGAGTTATGGAGGAAAGAACAGCATGTTCCTCAAAATCTGCAAGCTCCCGCTTGGAGCGGTGCTGCGGAGCAGAACTGCCGTGGAGGCTGGCACCTCCTGGTGACTTGCTGCGTGTGCCAAGGCTTACTGCAGATTATTCTGGACCAACGGCTTCCCCAGCAGTAGATGCTATTGAGATTAGTCACACAGCTTTCGTGCTCCATTCTTCGGAAGGATCCTTGGAACGTGTTCTGGTTATCAGGGGAGACAAAGTTTTGGATGTGATGCTTGCCTGGTGTATAGCAATCTGGGCAGAATGGATACCTTTGGATTGCTACAGTTCATCTCACAATTGATTTTATTTGGAGACAAGATTAGGGCTGCCAAGACAGTTTCTTGGTCCAGCTCTTATTTGCATTGTAAGTTCTCCTTGGAAAACCATTCAGGCACATCTGGGGATGTCTTTAGTTTGGTTAGCGCAGGGTGCCACAGGGGCTGCCTGCATCGTTTGATTGAGTTTTGTGAGAAATCTGTGTGTGTGTTTTTGTATTCTTTTGTTTATGTCTGCAAATAGACCGTATGGTCACTTTGAAATTAAAAACCTTATTTAAAAACTATGACCACTTGTTTCCCAGGAATACAGTAAAAACTGTGAATAACTCATGTTACATTTTCTTTTTATGAGACACATTTTCTAGTGCCTTGTGCTTTGTTCGGATTGAACAAGGAAAGCTTATCAATTATTTTAATTTCCTGCTTCCTGTGCACTAGCATAATGGTTAGCAAAGTATAACAAGTGTTGGCATAATCCAGGAATGCTTGGCAGTGCAAAATCAAAACAGTGTTGAAATCTCAGCAGTCTTTTCCCTTAAGA
>VXAA01006847.1:671442-710172 GCA_013399115.1 Anseranas semipalmata | reverse complement strand
AAAAAAAAAAAGAATAAATTTAAAATCAGATGAAGTGCATTGGAGCAAGGCATAAATGTGGGCAGAAATGAGTTGATAGTGCTCACTGCAGTGTAACATTTTCTACACAGAACTGATTCAGATTTCAGGAAATTCTGAATGTGATCTGGGCATTTAGGGTGCAAACCAAAAAACCTGTAGTGTCCATGTGGTCCTCCGGTTGTCCCAGGGACTGTGAATGAGGGATGTCCTGGAGATCTGGATTGGTTTAGCTGCACATGGAAAACATTCTCTCATGTTCAAATCCCATTTCACCTTTCACGTGTCTCATTCTCCCTCATTCTTTCCTAAAACCCGTTTCACGTTTAAGAATCATAATGGCAAGAGTTGCAAGTAAGCCCGTGTTTCATTCTGTTTCATTTTGTGATGTGTAGAAAAGACAGGGATGACTAAAAGGTTAGTGATTAAAGTCTCAGATTGAATGTAACTGTGTTTCTCTCATCTCTGGTTGGACTAATAAGAAAAAGTACAGTTCCTTTCTATTGAGCACCACTTATTGTGTGACCTTAGTGATGTTCTCAAAGCATGCATTTGAGACAGTCTCTGCCATTCCACTGCTTTTTTAGAGCAGATTTCATTTCACTTTGGCAAGGAGATGCAGTGTTCCTAACATCAGTGCTCAAATCCCTCATGCTGTCAAAAGTGAAAAATAATCCCTTTCCTATGCCTTCTGCCACATACACAGATGTACATACACATCCTGGGGCAAAATCCTGAACGTGCTGAAATCCAGCAGGGCTGTTAAGGTGGGGATGGAGTAGCATAGATATGTAGTATGCATCTCCCATATGAGAGGGGTTGTGGAAATATGTAACCTCCTGAGAGGTGCAGGATTTATTGTAAGAAAGAAGAGAGACAAGTTATATACACATCTGATAATCTGATGTTTATACTGATGAATGAAGAATAGCATTGGCTAGATATGGCCAAAATTATCAGGGGTGAGTGTTCTGCTTATCGTTTTGATATATTTCTCTAATTCCTCAAACTGAAGTTTTGTAAATTTTCTCATAACTAACGCCTCTTTTTTATATGCTCAAAGCTTTCAAATGAGGCATGACTCATTAGAGATGTCCAAGGATGGTGATCCTCACACTGGTCAGGACTTGAGGTAGTGGGTACATTAACCTTAAAGCTGATTCTTGTCCCCAACCATTACCCTGTGGCAAAAGGTATTACTCATTCAATTATTGCTTCTTCAAAATGCAGTACATGCTTACAGTGGATCAATTTCACACGCTTTCTACAAGAGTAGATTACATGATTAGCTCAAGGTTATAAAGTGAGTCAGTAATGGGTGCTGTTATCTGTTGGGATCTCAACCGAGTATTTAATCTATTAAGCTATCACAGGCAAGATTCTTGGCCTGACTGGTTGGCAAAACTGCATTTGTAGGACGATGACAGAAAAGGACACAGTCAACTTAAAGGAAACATCAGAATCCATCAGCTGAATCATTTCTTAAAAAAAAAAATCAACAAATTGGTAGCCTACCTCCTGCCAGCTACTTACTAAAAATATTCAACTTTGTTTATTAAAATGCAATCATGAAGTATTGCCTTCTGTTCTATGCCTCCACACTAATAAGCAAGATATTTAGTAAATCAATGGCTTCCAACCAACAAGAGCCAGCTAATGAATATGAAACCCCTTTTGCAGCACTATGAAAGATTACCCAAAACAGTGAATGCAATGAATCTAGAGAACAATAGAACGTAGCTGTTTCTACCAGCATTTCATTTGCACGGGCGTAGTTGGCAATTAGTTAGAAATTGTTGATGTTTTAGAAACCTATTTGTAGTGTAGCATACTGAATATTGCAAGTTTTTTTTTAAAGTGTGTGACATAATTTGCTGTGTGCTTTAGAAAAGAATTCATTCTTCATAGCAAAGCTAATACCTTCTTCAGAAGTGTCTTGGTAGACCAAGGGTACAAAGGAAAGTACGAAACAATCATAATGAGACTGTGAGATTGTCACATTCATGAAATCTGGTCTGTGTTTCCATTTGCTCTGTTTTATCGTGTAAACTTTCAGACCTGAGGCCCAGCTTTATGATTTTCCTTTTTGCAGTACCTAGCAAAAGCAGGTTCCAGACCTTTGGTCCAGACCTTTAAGTTACTGGCTGTTTGGTGGAGCACAGCCCAGACAGCAAGCAAAGGTCAGAAGTTGTGTGTTTGGAGCCATCAGCTGGGCTCAACGATCTTTGTGCATCCCTTCCAACTTGGGATATTCTATGATTCTATTCTACGAAAAGGAGGGGATGCTCTTTGCTCCCCACTTTGTGTATCCATCCTAGAGCAGCTGTTATCTGGCAGCTTTGCTCTAGGGTTGGCTCAGCCTCAGACATCTCATCTGCTTCTGTGGGTCATAATGCTGGCCACTTTTAGAGGATACTGGTATTCAAGCTGGAACTGGGCACCCTTGTCCAGTCAAGGCAGAGTCAAGAAGCGAGAAGGTCTACCTGTTAGGGGAGCAGGGAGAGGACATGGTCAGGAGATATGTATGCTACCTGACTGGTAAAAAAAAAAAAAAATGTCTCTTTCAGATGTGGATCATACGCACACATACGCACTAAATTCAGTACATGTACAGGGTCAGCTGGTAAGCACGTGATCAGCAGTAACACATACCCCAGATCAAATCTATCAAGAAGACTGCAGTAAAGCCAACCACTGGAGTGGGGCCAGATGAGGTCAGGGATGTGCATCAGTGAGGCAGGAGCAATGCACATCTGCAAGTCTTGGGCCTTCACAGAGTGGGATGTGGATAGCAGCTCCCCATCAGTCTTACCAAGTGACCCACCACAGGAAAGGGCAAAATCCTTACAGAGGGACCCTCTGACCAACTGGCTTCACCCACATGATGTTGCTGCAAGGGCTGTTATGCATATGGCAGAGGACTGGGGCAAGGAGTTCCCTACAAATGTTGTGCAGGGGACTGCTTGGGCCAGCGTCATAGATCATGAAGGAGCAAGCTTTCTCTGACCAAGCCCCAGGCTTTCCCAGGAGCTCCTTTCTAACTTGCAACTGAGTCTTACGAATGCTGGAAGAGGTGAGGCTTCAGCATCAGTTTGGACCTGAAGAGTTATAAACCTTATGATGTAATAAAAATGAAAATGAGGAAAACATCTACAGGTGTCAACCTCCTCTCTGTCTTCCTCCACAGACATTCTTTAGTTCATTCAGAGAGAACAGGAGCTGCCTTCTTCACATTACTGATATGCAAACATATCTGTCTGCTCTTGGCGTGTTTCCTTCTGCCTGAACTAGAATTCCAGACTTTTTTCCTTAACATCATACAGTGGATGTCTCCCATTCATCTAAAGTTATTGTGGGGGGCAGTATTATCATTATTATTATTCACTCTTTCTCTTTTATTACTTCTTATGGGCAGTGGCTTGATACAATGGCTGCATCTGAGCCAGTCACTCTGTGCTCCATTGCAGCGCTTGGAGATGAAGTATGTTAAAGTGTGGTTTGTCTTTAGCATAAAATGGCAAGTCAGATAAATGCATCAGATGTAGAGAGTGCTGGACAACCAACTCAGATACACAAATTTACACTGTAAGGTCTGATGTGAGAAGAGATGAAACCTGTGTTCTGTGTGCTGTGACCACTGCTTACCTCATTATTTTCCGCAGTACCATTGCCATGTGTGTTCCTGATGCTTCTTCTCCACTTCCTATCTCTTTCCCCCAGTCAGTTCTTTCTCTCCCTTGTACTTAGACAGTGTAATTTACAGAGCAGAGAAACTTATATTCCAATTTTTGCACTATGCCAAACACACTGGGCCGCTGGCCTGTAAGCTACTCCAATACAAATTACTGTAATAAGCCTCATTAACAGCACATTCCCATCAGGAGGATACTTAAACACATTTGTAAAACTGGGGATGTGATTACGTTCCACTGAAGACAACGTTACCAAGGTATGCGCTTAGACTTCAGTATGTGTTTTTTTACCCAGTTACGGATTGTAACTTAGTTGTCTGAAATAGTTGATGTAAAACTATGCATGAGCCCCAGGAGAGGGGGAACCTGGATTGCATGTTGTAATTAGAAAAAATACCATTTGACTACTATTGACATTTCCTTGGCACTTCATCACTGCAGCGTGATTGCCCACAATCATTCCTTGCATTCCTATTGCATCTCATTCCATTCAAGGATCTCAACATCTTTTACAAATGGCACCAGATTCAGTGAGAAGCTGAGTGTCTTGGTGGCTGATTGATTGGCTGTCTACTTAATAACATCTACCCTTTTAATAAAATCCTGGCTTTCACATTAAGGCTCAAGTTTGATTTGGGAACAGGTTTCAGATTCATTCTTTTTATGTTGCTGACAGCAGCTGTTGCTGTTGTTAAGTTTTGAAAATAGACCCATGTTAATTTGAATCCTTATATTTAATGTACAGTGCAGGTTTGCAGCCCTCTGCTCAATGTAGGGTACCCGTTATCGTTGGGTTTGACAGAGCTGAGCCAAAAAGAGAAAGTTCCGACACAGGATGCAAAGTAGTAACAGGGCCTTTAGCACAGCAGTGGTTTATATTGTTTTTGTCAGCTGTTAGTGTTCCTAAATGACTTCCATTTTTAAGCAATGTAGCTCTTATTGAGTGCTGTTTCCAAGATGCAATGAGATCTTACAGTCCAATCAAACACTGTTCCCCAGCAGTGTCTCTCTGAATTTCTGTGCACTTATTATATGAGAACGAGCTGTGATATCAGTTTTTTTTCAAATTGCCAAAAAATTTCGCAATCCTATCCAGGCTGGTGCTGCCTGTTGCTTGACCAGAGGAGCAAAACGTGTGCAGAGGGAACAGAAGAGCAAACAGTTTGTACAAAAGGCTGCCTTCTTCCACCCCGAGATGATGGGCTGTGGAATAGGAGATCTAGTGTGTCCGGGTGGGTCTACTTTTTAAATTTAACACTTTGTATTATTGTATTATTTGTATGATTTATCCAGAGTAAAATATGTTTTATGTGCTTTTAGTATCTGCTCTACTACAAGAAAGACAGATGCATATATGAGGAGAGAAACAGTTTGGGAAATTGTGGGTTAAACAGTTGTATCCTCCATCTATTTATTGTTGGCACTGTCAGATGCCACATATTTTGAGGTTTGTTCAACACTTTAGTACTAATTTGTCTACCTTTCACACGTGTGGATGTTACAAAAAAGAAAAAGCTTCTTAATAAGTGTTCTTTACATACAGGTTTTTTAAAAAATCCATTCTCATAAGAAAAGGTTAAAAATCAATGTCATTAAAAGTACAGCAATCATACAACTATTCTTTGAAAAAAGATCTTATTAATTTCTCTTTTATTTTAGACTAAAAGGAAAATAGAGCTTTTGATAGATTAATTAGAAGATGAAATGTGTTTATTACCTCCTTTTTTGCATCTCTTTATTTTCTGTTGATCAGACTGACTTGTTCTGCTCATTTCATCTTTGAGATCATTTCATCACGAACTGATGAACTGCTTGAAAGAACCTGTGATGCCTGATAAAACAGCTCTCTGTGAAAACTTTGTTTAGGCTTCCAACTTCAGATCCTTCTCTTTGGCTTGGAGGAAGGGAAGGCTTAGAGGAGAAAGGAGAGTTACTTTCCACCCGCCAAGTTCTGCACATCTTCCTGCAGCCGCACTCA
The DNA here is from genome assembly GCA_013399115.1 of Anseranas semipalmata. Lineage (NCBI taxonomy): Eukaryota > Metazoa > Chordata > Aves > Anseriformes > Anseranatidae > Anseranas > Anseranas semipalmata. The sequence goes on along the minus strand of VXAA01006847.1, from coordinate 704,484 downwards.
TGCAGCCACTGAGAAGAGAAAAAGATTACTCCAAATGAATAAAGGAGCCAACTCTGTTCTTAGTAAGGATACTTTTGTGAAAACAATAATTTTGTCATTTAGGAATTAATCTCCTCTTCACTCACTTGGAGTCAGCCTTGTATGTCACAGAATTGTTGTGTCAACAGCAAAACACAATATTGTGTGAAAAGTGAGTGCCTGATAAACTCTGGAACAGCTACCTCATTCTGAAGAAAATGTCACATTTATGACTGGTGTACAAATAGGTACATAAAGTTTGGTGTGTTAATGGGCATCACAGTGTAATCTCATCCACTGCTATCTCGTTACCATCCAGCACAAGAGGGGTCTCTCTATTTTTCAGAGATAAGAAAAATAAGCAAATCTAATGAGGCAATGTCTTGCCAAGAGGCCACTGGTTGACAAAATAGGCATGGCCAGGCTTTCTAGCAATCCTTCAGAACTAAACTGAGTCAGGCTCCTCGTGGTGGGTTGTACTGATCTGGCAGGAGGGCACGCGTGCTGCCCGGCAGCAGGTCCTGCCTTTATCATTGCCCCTTATTCTCTTTTCACTGACCTTACAGGGGAGTCAGAGGCACACCACAGTGTCCATGTGGTTTTCCCTCTCTCTCTTTTGGCAAAAAGGACTTGGAAAAGACAGGATTTCTCTGTGCAAATCTTCCTCTCCACCAGCACAGCCACATTACAGACTCAGAGCCCACGTGGAGGATAGATCTGGTGGAGGGGAAGGGAAAAGCAACGTCCCTGGAGCTGCAGATAACCAAGGGCCAGGGCTTTCACTGTCAGCTTGTGCTTACTGATGTGCTGTTGCTCTTTTAATGACAGTTGTTATTTCAATGATGAAAGTCAACACCATCTTCTCCTTCCTCTTCCCCAGCTAACAAGACTCAAAACATGCAAAGGAATAAAAAGCAGGAATGAGATCTGATATAATTTCACCCATATATTTCAATGAAAGAAATGAAAGCTCAGCTTCACTACAGCTGTATGTAAAATTTGTAGGGAGCTGAAGTGCAGCTATGTTAATAATAAAAGCAACAATACTAACAATTACTCCTTGATTCCTGGTGTGTTTGAATTCAGCTTCTCTTACCAGAGGCATTAAGGAACTCAGAAAATATTTCAAGAAGGGGTACTTTTTTGATTTTATGTGGAGGTATGTTTTGAGGTTGGATGTAAATGATCAAAATTTGAGGTATGTTTCTGACAAAAAAGTAAAATCCAATTCTGTCCATAGGAAGCTGACTTGCTCCCTTGCTATTGCTTGACTTTGGACAATTCATTGTATCTTTCCTTGTGTCATTTCTCTTTCCAGCTCCCATCTATCTAGATTGCAGTCTTTTGTGGCTATTGGCTATCTCTTACTGCTGTACAGAACTTAGCTTAGGGGAACCTCAAGTCTAGCATTGAAATTAAAGCACTAAAAGAAAGAAAATTCATTAAGCTGTGACCAATTTTCTCATTTCTGATACTGACTGGGTTAAAAGAGTTAGAAATGTGATCCTGTGCACTGTAGGAGCTGCAAGGAGTCTTCTGGACCAGTATTAGGATTTGCCATTGCCTTGGTGACACTTTTTTGGTAACTGTACATGCTTGGAGTCAGTGGGTAGCTGATCAAAAGGTGACACCCAGAGGAGCCTGTCAACCAGTGAGAATGACACAGTGCCCCGAGTACCTGTGGGAGGCACTGTGTGTCCAGGAATTCCTTACCTACACGCACAGTGCCCTGCTGCTTTCATCCCCCAGAAGCAGGGTGAATGCTGCTGGCGAATTGTGGGTTGGACCTCTGCTGGGGCCTCAGTGAACATCACATGTTGATTCAGAACACTAGCATGCGCCATCTCACATATTTCCATCTACTGGAAAAAGAAAAAGAAGCCATTGTATCTCCCCTCTCTTAAAAATCCAGACACAACACAACTTCTTTTTTTAAGTTCCTTATGTCAATTAAAATGTATTTTTGAAGGCTACCTGTGAATGAAAAGCTCATTAAGTTCATGGTGACCTTCTAGATCCTGAACATCCTTTGAAAAGCATCACACTGCATGCAAATAATTTCTTTAGAAACATTTCTCATTTGATTTCTGTTCTAGAAACAAGAGTTGTAAAACCAATTTGGCTAATTACAAAGATATTTCATTTTCTTCTTTATCTGTGAGAAAAGATAAGGTTTCTTTCTATATTTTTTTCTACCTTGTTACATAGTATGAAAACTAATGAAGTTATGCTGATATACCTGATACATGATACCTTTTCTTTTCCTTTTTCTTTCACACACTTTTTTTTTCTTTTTTTTTTTCCCCCCACAAAAGATAATGGAAACATAGATGAGAAAGAAGATAACACATACTGTAGCTCACATAATTTCACTTTTGTTCTTCTGAAGACTGCATGCACAGGCACAAATATTATTTTTATTTAAATTAAAAAGAAATCTCCAAAGCATATAGATTTACTACCTGTCATTCCTGTCTCCTTTCCCCAATGTCTGAGTGTTTTCTTATATGTAAATTAGGAGAAATATGTAAATAATATGTAAAATTAAATATGTAATGCTTATTTCCTTGTATCGCTTTCTCTCTCTTTCTCAGGGGTCTCTGATGTTGGAAAGGACACGATGGTTGACACCATCAACTCACTTAGGCTGGTATTGCCTGTGGTTAATGGGTGACCTGAGTCCCACAGCCCACTGGATTTCTTCCATTGATATTGGTTCCTCGCCTGTGCTCTAGCTTTTGTGAAAACGAAACCTCATTTTGGTTTCTCTGTTTGTGCTTTTACTGAATACAAAAGCAGGGGAAAAGGAATGTATGGCAGGCGTCCCTAAGCGCACAGTGAATTGTGTGCTCATGGTCTTCAGTCCGAAGGTGAGGATCTGTAAATGGAGCCCAGATCTGACTGACAACCACTGCATGGCAAGCAATGCCATAGCACTGTCAGCTCCCACCTGTTTGGGAAAGGGTAGGATCAGGCTACAGAAAGGGCAGGAATATTGCTTCCCCCAGGAATTCTTCTACCTGTGCTGCACAGGTGGTTTGCAATCAGCAGAGGTCCCTGAGTAGGAGAGTGGCTGAGCAACAGAGAATCTGCTCTTAGCTATTCTTCAAGGCTTTTTATTTTCCCAAGCTCTAGGAAGGGGAGAGCATATGAGAGCATGCTCAGGGCAGGTGAAGCATTTTAAAAGCCTTTGGGTTGCATGCTTCTCTTTTTTCAGTGTTTCAAATGTAAAAGGAAGAATTGACTGGATTTTTTCTGATGTATTTTTGTAAAGGCTCACAGTAACAGCCAAGCTGGCTGGTTTGTATTTTTGCTTTTCCTTCCTTCCTTTGACTATCCTTCTTTTCTTTAATTATCAACTGGGTTTAAGATAATGAGGTTTGCATACAATTTTTGGATAAGTGGCTGTGAGTGTGTGGTGACTCCATTGTATGCTGCACTCCTGCTTACAAACACAGCTGCAGAAGAAATTTCCACAGTGCTGATCAGCAAAGATGCAGGACTGCAAAGGAACACTGGAATATAGACCCATCCAGTTCCACAAAAGCCTGCATATCTTTGTAACTCTGTTTATATGAGCAGTCCCATGAGTTCCCATGGAATCGCTCTCGGAAGCCAAATTAAGAATATGAATGCATCTCCCTGAGCTGTGTTAAACTTTCCTTTATTGTCATGACCATTTTATGGAAATGCTACAACTCAGTCATATTACTAACTAAGGGGGTGTTTTCAGATGTCTAAGGTGAAATAAGGTAAATTTTCTTCCCTTCACTTGTCTTCACACTTCCCCTAAACTGTCTGCGAGAGATCACCTGCATTTCTGGGCAGTGTTAGTGAGAGGGATGAAGCATTTCTGCTGTTAGAGTCAATGGAGGACCACAGCTGTGCCTGAAGAAGGCAGGAATCATCCCAGGAGGGGACCTATAAAGGTAAGGTATTCCCTGTGCCAGTGTAAACTGGCTTTCTGGGACAGAGAACATTATTATACTTCTGGACTGACATTTACTTTTGTAGAATAAGCCTCAGAGGAGAGAGAACAATCCAGTGTTTGCTTCCCCACTGCTGCAGTTTTACCTGCAGTAAATTGCTCAAAGCCACGGAGCTCCAGCAATGAGTGGTGAGTCTCCCAACAGTGGAGGGAGGTTTGAGTTTCTTCTTGGGTTTCCTAACATTGTAATACATGCAGGCAAGAGCAGATATATTATCCAGACTCTGGGGCTCACCAGACAACTGCTAAAGACTCTAAAGACCAATGCAGTGTGTGCTTTATGCAATGAAGTGCTACTAGATCCCCACTAATGGCTATTATGGGTATACAAAAAATGAAGCAACAGAGTAACAAGTCCAGAAGAGTGTCTTAACTGGGAACGTGGGCCTGTACACTCAGGGCTCAGAGAAGCCATCTGCTCTCCCACTGCCCACCTACAAATTTTTCTGTGCCCTAATAGGACAAGAGACATTTACATTGGTGCCAGCCACGCCAGGATTTCCAGACTAGAAATTAACCATGAATTAAAAAGCATTCAGAGCCTTCATTAAGTGAAACAAACAATGGACATGATATTGCCAGTGATAATTTCTAAGGACCTTGCAGACTGCAAGGTCTGCCCCAAGGTGGGGTTTCTCTTGTCCATGGCTGGAGTACCAGCACATCCTCTGCTGCAGCGCTGAGTGCAGGGAACAAATCTCAGGGGCTGGCGTGGAGCTGCATGGCACATTAGGTGTCTTAAAAATAGGCTTGAATGCTTTATTCTCTTTCTGCTCCTGTTTGATACTATTTATGCTAAGGCAAATCCGGGAGTATGGTATTGTTGTAAATAATTGAAGAGCCACAGTCCCTTAAAGTGTTTTCTGCAATGCACTCACAACCATTTGGATTTTCAAAATGAAATTTGTCAAAACGGCTGCAGTGTCTTTATTTTAGACATGGGAGGAAGACGGAACACTAAGCACAGTCCAGCTGTAGAAGGAAATGGAAAGGCCGTCAGATTAAAATGATGCTGTCTGAGATCTTCCACAATGCCAGAAGTACCTTTGGACCTTAGCTCAGGACAGGGGAACTAGACAGAGGGAAGAGGTAGCTTTATATCATGAGTTCATGTCTGTGTTTTGGGGCTCGGAATAAGAGCTACTTCCACGGTACTTTGTGGCGGCCAGGGGCTGCTGTGTTACACAGCACTGTATTGACCCTGAGTGTCTGCAACACCTCTGGAGCAGGGCAGCAGCGTCCCAGTGGGGACCCTGCTCCCTCTCAGCGTTGCTACTTGTGCTGTGGTTGCATGCACCAGCCTTGGCCATGAGCCACGGACTCACAGTACCAAATGGCGGTCCAGCCAACATAGAAAGTCTCTTTTCTAGTGTTTATATATATGTGTGTGTGTGTGTGTGTGTATACACACAAAGAGACAGCCTGGAGGAGGCAGACACGCAGAAGTGGGCAATGCCCAGCTGGGCTAGCGTTGTAATCTCCTCCACAGCCTGAGGGCAGCGCGAGGCCCCTCACGCCAGGGTATTTACCCTGTGAAGGCACTGCTGTGTGCCAGGTCCCTGAGAAGGCTGATGGTGATTTCCAGCACAGCCCTCTTAGAAACAGAAGTGAAAGACCTGGTCGCCTTGCAGGGGTGGCAGTCAGGGCACCGGAGAGCTCCCGTCCCCAAGCGGCAGTTCCCCAGACATCCCTGAGCCAAAGCTGTGGCCGAGAGGCAGATGCTCCTGGCATCCTGTCCCAGCATCTCTGCCTCCTTCCCATCTCTACTGTCTTTCTGGTTTTTCTACCTGGGATGCTGTGTAGCCCTACCGTACTATTCATAGTGCACATGGATTACTTTTGATGGTCCAAGCAGGAGCTCCTGTTGCAACATCGCAGATTTGTCTAGCAGTGTTTTGCATGTGTGATGGGACTGGCGCAGAAGGATCCTACATGTTTTCCTCCTTGGCCAAGAGCTGAGAGTCCTTCACACCATGGAGTGGTCTTTAGTCCCGGGAGGTACTGAGCCGATTTTTAAGAGCTTCCTCTGACAAAAAGTAATTTTTGTGTGGAAAATGTTTCTTGCATTTTCTACCAAAGAAAATCTCTAGCCTTTTTAAATTCAGTTTGTGCTATAGGAGAGGTGTGAAATATATTAAACAGATGAAAGAATCCAAACCAATGTAGGGATAGACTGTTCAGGGGACTTAAATTCGAACTATAAATTATTTAAAGCCCTACATTTGAATTTACAATATCCCTTTAAATGATTCAGTGTCATCCATAATTGGAGGTAAGAATTGCAAAGACATTCAGCCCTCAGCCTGTTCCTGTGTGCTCAGCGCCTCGCTTTCTTTCATTTTTTTCTTGTTTTCTAAGCACCTGACAGCTTTCTCTTTCTCTCTGATCATGCTACATTTAAAGTTCCCTTTAGGTGGACTTCCAACGCTTGGAATGTGAGTTCACCGTACGCTCCTGCAAGCAAAGAACCTCTCCTCGTTTCTACAAGCATTATACTATTAGCCTCTGCCAGACAGAGATGTATGGGGAAATGTATACATTTTAGTTACTATGTCGGGTAAGACTACCCTGCTAGCATCCCAGCTTAATCCAACACTGAGTGGAAGACTGCTGCTGCTTTCCGCACTTTTCACTTGTGAGGGGAATGAGGACACACACACAGCCACACTCATGGTGTCATCTTCCTCATCCCTGTAGTAAATTGGCCTGGCTCAGAAAAGGAGGCTTTTTTCCTTATCTAGTGTGAGTGTTAGGCTCAGGATCCAAGGCTCCACTTATTGCTGTGGAGGGGTTTTCAGAGTGCTGCAGAAAGTGCTAAATCCTACATTTCTGCTAGCTGGTTGGAGGCTCCCCCCAGCCATGTGGGTTTTGAAACTGTTTTAATATATTTTTAAGTGCTTTAACACTCTCCTTTATACGTGATGGGCAATCTCTAAGCCTGGATGTTGGGCAAAATATCAATAAAAAGCGGTGCTTCTGTTGAAAAGAAAACCTCACGCGGCTTCCCGTACAGCTGTCGTGTTTGTATATCACTCGGGGCACATGACCTCTTAAATGTATCTTGTTTCTAACTCACAAAATGATGAAACGTGATTGGGCTCCAGGCACCCGCTGCTGCTCTCCCCCCTTTCTCCTACACGCGCCTTCCCTTCCCGGAGCTGCTCTGAGCCCAGCTGGCTCCAGCCTTGCCCAGCCGAAGGGCAGCAGGCGCAGAGCGGCTTCATGCGCTCCTTGCTCCCGGGAAGGGCAGGGCCGGTGATTTATTCCTGCCCCCGTCATGGAGAGGGACTTCGGCGGCGGGAGAAAGCAAACCCTCTGCGTTCCCTGGGACATCAGCGGAGTGGCAGACGAAGGGGAAGAGGAGCAGTTTTGTCAGTGAGTAACGATGCTTAATTTGGTAGCCGCTCTCCGTGTGTGCAGTGGATTCACAGTGCGAGCAAGTCACAGATCTGAGAGCTGCCCCCATGCTCCTCCTGTCCCTCGGCATGCCGGGGTGTGCGCACAGGAGCCGGCCGCCGGCCCCAGCGGAGGCCACCTCAGCAGGGGACAGCCACGCAGGGCACGAGGATGTTTTTAGGAGCAATTGGATGAGGAAAACCAAGCTAGATAAAGTTCTTCAAAGAGGAGATAGAGAAGGCAACTCCAAGCTAACTCATATGCTAGTACACATTTAATTTTTTAGAGTGCTGTAGCAAAGTCTTTCTTCTCTTAAAGGGTCAAAAGTCCCCTCCAGTATGAGAGAGTACAGAGTACTTGTTTCCATCGAGGTACTGTAACTTCTGAAGCTGGAGACCAGATTATGCTAAAACTGCAGCAAGGAGAATGGATTTGGAGGGGTGAGGGAAGGGTTGGCACAAAGTAAAAGATGCTGACAGCATTTTAGACTAATGTAGTGACAAAGTCAAATTTTGCCTCAGTTTTAATCTTTGATAAGATGAGCACTCCTGGCTGAATTTCAATACTAATTGGGGGTGTCTCCTTTGATCATTGTCCACACACCAGGCTCCGGCAAAATCTTTAGAACTGCTTAGCGATACACAAATATATTCAGATGTCCTTTGCAATCAATAATATAGGTACATTAAAGATCAGATTTTTTAAGTGGAAAGGACAGTTTTCAGATACAGCAAATGTCAGGTGAAACCCTATTATTTCACAGCACCTACTGACCTCCAATTTCCTTCAGCCTGACCAGGCTTTTCTTATCCCTGATGGGAACTGTGGTGTGAGACAAAACTGGGCTGGCTCTACCTGCTCTTTATTCCCCTGGTCTTTGTAGATTAAAAGGCATTTTATGGGGAGGAAGTTCTGGGTATGGGGAAGGACTTCTCTGCATGCTCCCAAGGGTGGTGTGTTGCTGTACAGTCGGCCAAAATCTTGGTCTTTCAGCTGTGACTTTTTGTATTAACTGCACAACAATTTTACTGTTTCTTTTGTTCTGGTAGTCAAGGGAATGGGGAGAATTGAATAATTTTCTCTTACCCAGGGTATTCCTCTGAGTCAAGATCAGGTACTCAGGCTTGGCAGATGCACTTGGACGTGTGCCCCAGCCTCTTTGCTTGTAAGGCATCCTATGCTTTCCTTGTTTGGGGATTATGGAGTGTATCTTTGTCCACCAGGAGTAACAGAGCCCAGCCCAGGAGCTGTAACTGCTGTAAACCCCAGCAGTTTGCCAGGGACATCCCATAACCAGGGACCCCAGGCATTGGAAGGGCACTGGTCACAACCTTCGTTCCTACCACGCAGACCAGTAGGGTGGAGATATATATCAGGATATGTCCTGCTTTAGAGCTGGGATAATTTACTCTGTTGACCAGCCCCTCTGGTGAGGCTGGTGGGAGTGGGTGGCTTGAGGGCTGCCCCACAGCACACGGTGGGCCCCAGACCCACTCTTTGCTGGTGGCCATTTCACACAGAGAAAAAGAAGCTGTATTCAGGAAGAAAGAAATTAATTTTGCTACCATACAGACTGCTTTTTTTTTTTTTTTTATCATTTACCATAGGAAGGAATTGGAAAAGGAATGAGATAGCAGAAACAATGTCTGCGTCTCACAAGCATAATTACACTTCTCCTGCCACTATTAAGAGCAAAATACAAACCTTTAAAAGATGTTAATTATATAAAGGAAGACAACAAATGAGGGAAGCGTGGATACAAATCTCTCTAACAGTGAACAGTGTCCCTTTCTTATCATAACAGTCTCTGTCTAGATTGTTGTTATCAGTTTAATCACAGCTAAAATAAATCTTGAAGTATGCATTTATACTTGCACATATGGCACGCTTCCAGCCTCCCTCCATAACACAACATACAAGGTCCATTCAAATGGTAACTAGTGGCTGAAAATAGTAAGCCCTAATGAGAAATCTTATAAACTATTGGTACAAATACAATTTTTTTTGCAATCATGTGGATACCCTACCAGAGGAGGTCAACTCCACTGTGTTTTGAAGCCTAGTGAAGGACAGGCATGAGAGGTGAAGGCACAGAGGATTCAGTAGGTTCTTTTCATGAACATTTATATCACACACTAAAATGCCATCAAATAGAGTTGCTTTTGACTACTGTTTTGCATTGCCTACACCTTTCAGGACAAGTCACCTTAAGATGCTGAAGTGACTTCAATGTCCCACTTTATTTGGGTTGGGCTTCTGTTTGTTTTTAATTAATATTTTTAAATGAATTGATCTAACAATTAATTGGTAGGATGAATTCCAGCAGCGATATGAAACCTGGCTTGCTTTTTCCCTTTTAGTTATAGGATTAGTATTATTAATTTCATATGTGAATAGAAACATAGGAGCTGACTGCCCTTCAGGTTAGGAGGTATATGTGATTTGTTAGCTCCTCATGAAACCTTTGGCTCAGCAACCAAGACTCCTGCTCCACTTGCAGTGAAGCTTCCAGCAGATGTTTTTGATGGATTTCAGGGTGGCAGTGGAGCAGTTCAGTGAGCAGTGGAGCCCATCTTATGCTTTGACTCCCTGCAGATTTGTGTCTTGAGGTTGAGCCACCATGCAGACACTGGTTCAGCTTGCATGGCAGTTGTTTCTCCGCCTCGTTTCCTCTTTTCATGAATCATGCTCAGACTGAGCACACTTTATTCTCCTGATGCTCTGTCAAACCTCCTTGAAATTGGTCAGAAGCTCCAAAAGCTCTTAGGAAGGAACGACAGATAGACATATAGATAGCAACAGTAGACAAACCTTGTTAGGAAACTACAGCAGATATGTACAGATATCTCTAAAACATTACTTTCAGTTTCAGCATTTCATGTTGGCCCTAAGAAGTGATACTTACCTTCAATTTCTATTAAATTCCACATAAACTCAGTGATATCCTGAACTTTCCAGGCTCTGGCCAGGGCTTTGAACCTGGCTAAGACTGTTTCCAGAATTTAGGCAGGTTCTCTGACAGCTATTAGAAGTTAATTTGGGAACATACACACACACACACACACACACACACACACACACAACCACCTTGATTAAATGTCTCAGAACTATAATGACCCCAGCTGTATTTAGAGGATATGTGGAGTTGCACTTCCTAATAAGAACCTTCTAGAGCTCTTTTGACCATTTCCTATCTCACTTTGGGCAGATGCTATAAAATGCCTAAAGTAAGAAGGGCATTTACTGGAGCAGATAATGATACAACAAAGGTGTAATGGTCTTAAACTAAAAAAGGGGAGATTTATATTAGAAGTTAGGAGGAAATTCTTCACTGTGAGGGTGGTGAGGCACTGGAACAGGCTGCCCAGAGAAGCTGTGGATGCCCCATCCCTGGAGGGGTTCAAGAAAAGGGTGGATGGGGCTTTGGGCAACCTGGTCTAGTGGAAGGTGTCCCTGCCCATGGCAGGGGGGTTGGAATTAGATGGTCTTTAAGGGTCCCTTCCAACCCAAGCCATTCTATGATTCTATGATTCAGCTTGGGATGCTCTGTCATAATACAAAGAGACTTGTGATCTCTGCTGCAGGACGAGCACCATTTTACCAGGGGAGGTAGAGTGCACATTCCTAAACCCCTCCAGTGCCGGTCCCTCGCATACCAGCAGTAAATAGCTACTGAGCAGCTGGCTTGGAGCAGCGTTACCTGTGTGATTGTGCAAGGTGTTGGGGTGCAGGTGCCCAGGGCAGATCAGCAACAGGAGGCAGGGAGAGCAGGACGGGAGAGAGGGGGCTTGCGGCCAGGTGGCTCGTGGCCCCCCACGGGGCCATGGGGCTGGTCCTGTGGGGGCAGAAAGGGTGCCTGGGGTTGTGTGGGGGCTGGAGCCAGTCAGGGCCTCATGGAGGAATGAGGGAGATCTTGGCTGACCTGTGCCGGTGACTGGAGGGAAGAAGGCTGAGAGGCAGCATTGGGCATTTAATGTTTTGGTGTGCAGTATGCCCCTCTGCAACTTCTGCTCTTCCAAAGCTGAAGGTCACCTTAGAAGCTGGTTTGCTTTAGATTTGGGTCAATACAGGAATTGTCTCATCTTTCCTTAAAGCATCGGTGGTTACATTAACCAGCTGGGGTTTTGTCTGAGAGGTTGCACTTTGCTACAAGCCCCGGCTTGTGCCACAGAGATATTGAGCCTTGTTTGGATGCTGCAGGAATGAGGGTTACTTAGAAACTTGTGGCATTTGGGTTCTGGTACCGCAGTTACTGTGTTGATGCCCGCCTCAGCTGCATGCAGTAATCCCTGCTTTTTTAATGAAGAAACAAGTGCTTGCAAGTTTGTGCAAGGCAGGCACGGAAGATGCCAGTAACACGGCCTGCCAGCCTTTCCTATGGCCAGGTAAGTTGCTATGGTTTTTAAGACTAAGATGAAACAGAGAAGGAGGAGTGGCTTTAAGGCTGGAAACTCTTATTTTTTAAAATCAGTTTAATAGCAAAGGTATCTGTACGCAAGTTGTGGCATTCTTATTTTTGGACAAAGTTTGATATTATAGCATTTCAGAAAATAAATGCTGAAGATGTCTCCTGGTGGCTTCCATCACAAATGAGTTTGAGCAAGAGATTACTTTATTCTTTTAGCAGGAGAAAAAAAAATCTAATTAATTTTACCTGTCAGCAAGCCAACTGTTACTTCAGAATCCACTGAGAAGATTTTGATTAACTAAAAATTGTCCTTTTATTAAGCAAATTAGAGCCATTCGAGCAGCACATGAGACATTTGTAAAGCCACTATTAGAAGCAATTTATTGAAAGATTTTACAATAAGAAGTCGATTTCGCATGAAGAGGAGACTATTTCAGCTTCAGAGAGTTTGGACATAGTCAGAGGACTAGCATCACAAAGCAGAGTGAAGCTAAATGGTGGCATTGCTCAGGATGTTCCTATTTACTTGTTTCCTGTATGAAAAATCTGCTTCTTGTACATTAACACTGAGGAATGTTAAAATATGAGTTAAGGATAAATAAGTTGAACTGCACTTAGTCGCTGTGCCAGCACTCTCAATAAGAGTTGACCTTAACTCAATTAAGCAGAAATTATTTTCAAAGTGATATAAACTAAGTGGTGTAGTAGAGGCAGCAAGCTCTTAGATCACAAATTATTATGTATGAGGGCCCTGCAGTAATTGTCAATGATTCTTCATATACAGCAACTGTGAAATCATTCAAGCTAGAGCGATGCTAGGGCAGAGAGCACACAATGACGCCTATGCAGGAGCTGGCATGCAATAATGTCGTACCATAAAATTTGGTGTCTGAGCACTGTATCACTCTAAGACCTTTTCAGTTCTATATGAGAGCACCTACATGAGAATTTAACAAAGTTTACCTGCACTACCTTAAAAATGGAATGGGATTAACAGTGCTGCCTGCTGCCTGTGAACGACCTGTGGAAAATGAGCAGGATTCCAGAAGCAGCCAAGGGACAGCCAAAATCAGTTGTGACGATTGCACAGCGACGTGCTGCGATGCGGGGGACTGGAGGCTCCCTTGGAAGGGAATGGCAGATGTGACCGAGCAGGGAGTGCCCTCCAGATGGAGAACTGGCTCCAGGAAATGCCTTGGCTGTGGAGCTTGTGGGTGTGAGGGAGCTGGGGGCTGCCAGCACTGGTGCAAGCTGGCAGCTTCTACCACCTGTCAGGGTGCAAATCCCCAACACCCGAATTGGGCTCCAGAAGTCACCATTCCACATCTCATTGCAGTCGAAGGTGCCGCAATGTCCAGCTCCAGCCCTAATCCAACAATGCAGCTTTAAGTTGCGTATTAAATTTTGTGTGAGTAATGCAAAGGGACTTGAAAACTTGTCTGAATCTCCCACTGACTCCTTGGCACGGATCCCTCTTTCCCTGTCTCATTTGGCATTTCTGTGCTTGCTTCTAATGAGCATTCACAGAACAACAATGAAGAGGAAATTTGGGGAAGAATAAAGGTAAATTTATTAAGGCTAGCAAGTGTTGTGAAAGCTGGTGTTTGCTGTGTCTATAATTTTGCCAATAAAACCATGACAGAAATAGCATTTTAGGGTTTGCATTCAACTTATGCATCTGCATTTCTTCTCTATTGCTTTGCAATGAGGCTAACAGTCACTGCAGCAACCATCAGTGACAGCAATTGCGTTCTGACCTTTTAAAGCTTACTTTCAGAGTAAAGATTTTTATCCAGTATTACAGGTAATTGCTGACTGAGTTTAATACAATCCTCCCAGTGCATTGGAACTGCAGGGTTTGCGATTTCCATGATTTAATAGATCAAGTGTCTTGGCTGTAGGGGAGACAAACTACTGTAACAGGATCTTTGCCATTTGGTGAATTTCAAATTTCCTACCAAGATGCTCCATATCTGCTGTACATCCCTGCTTCCACAGTCTTGCAGATGACATTACCCCCTGCTCTGGAGTATAGCCATGTGAGAGGTGTAGACAAACTTCAAGGGTTTTTCAAAGCTTTGTGCTAATGAGACTCTAATCTAATTTTATCTCCAACCAATCCATGGGAGCAGAGAACAAAAGGATGAATCCCGTGTTGAACCCTCCATGTCATGGCCTGTCCTGGCAGCTTTGTATTGCATGTGGCCCAACAGATTTCCATGTGATGGGAGACAGGATGTCTGTAAAGGCCATGACACATTGATCTGTGTCTCCTTCAAGGCTCCTGGAGTACATGCTTAAACACTTTCCAGATCCCAGCTGGGAACCTCTGCCTTCCCTGTCACCCCTTCCTCTGAACAGCCAGCTGAGCTCGAATTTAACCACAAGCATCATCTCAGGCAACTTCGTGCTGATAAAAATCATCAGCTCACCAGCTGCCACCTCAAACTCAAAGGTTGTATGGTCTGTCTTTGTTATTGGCAACAAGCACAAATGCTTTTGTGCACGGCTTGATCATTCACATGCCCGACTTTAGTCACGTGTGGCATGTTAGGCTGGACTTGTCACACTTGTGTATTCCAGGCAAAAATCTGTTAGGTGCAAAATAAAAGCAGAATCTGGTCATCAGCTCTGTACAAACCAAGCAATTCACAGCACCATTTTGGAAGAGACACTGTCTAGAGAGACCGAGTTGAGATGTAGAGCTCTATCATGTGTTTCCTGTTTTTTATTACATGGGATGCTAGCATTAATATAGTGCTAGTAAACAATTTGCTTATAAACAACAGAAGATGCCACAGCAATAACTGGACCATTTTCCCTGGGGAAATGCCAGGGAATGAGTTTCTCTGCCAACCCAAGAAATGCATGATAAGTCACGCCTTGAACAGTACCTGGTACCTTTTGTGGCTACCAAGCAGGAGAAATGGACACTTTGGCTCCTGACAGCGACCTGTTTTCTCAGGGGCTGCAGCTTAAGGAACCTGTCTGCCAAAACATGTGCACATACACACGTGTGCATGCACATACCTGCACACACATCTGTTCACACGTCTCCACACCTTTCCCCTTGCCCCAGCCAGCTTTTTTCTGGGGATAGAAAAAACTGGGTAAAGACTACTGGTGGAGTAGTTTTCTCTGGTGCTTATGCCCTGGGACAGGATGTCTTTGCTTTTGCTGTGTGCTGGGCCAGAACAGGGTAAGAAAGCCCCCTACAACAAGGGGCAGCCAAAGCCACCTGGAGAAGATGCTATGGTCATGCTAGAATCTTGAGGAACCATTATGAATGAGTTTGTGTGAGTTATAAAACTGGCCTTCAGAAAAGACTAAGAATGACCCCAATGATTTTGAAATTCATGTCAAGTTTAGAAGGTTTTGCATCACCTGAGCGCAGGCCAAGAAGGGCTGACTGGGAGTGACTGATCTGCATAGCCAGTGCAGGGGAACACTAGTGCTCAGTGTGATGAAAGCAGCTCCGAACCCTCATCCTGCTGTTTATCTTTTGGATAAAGATATTCATGCTTGTCTTATGGCTGGTGGCAGTCTGTTTCCCACAAGAAGTAATTAGCATACCAAACCTGTGCCAGAATTACCACTTCTAGGAGTCCTGCGGGCATGGGCTTTCTCACCTGCTTAGTTCTTGGTCGTGGTTGATGGGACAGCTGACGCTTTGCCAAACACACCGGTGGTTTACGGAGCAAGAACTTGTGTGCTGGGCTCTGGATGAGACTCCTGAGCTGAATCACAGGGTCACTAATAGTAACAGCTCCTCCTCACTGTAATTCCTCTTCTCGGCATCAGGGGAATGGCTCTTTATTAACAACCTGAAAGGAAAGTCTTTATAGCCCATTCCTTATTGGTTCGCTGAACTAACCAGTTCCCCAAAATGATGTTAACACCCCTACAGTGCAGTTTCCTCATTAAACAGAGACCAAATATTTTTCCACAGCTCCACTTGACAGAATTCTGTATAAACAAGGCGGGACGTCTCATCCCTTAAATTTCCTAATGCAAGAAACTTCTGTCATTTTCTGAAACACTGAAATCGGGCTCTGACCATTAGATATAACAATTATTATACTTTTATCATACAGTCCTGGCATCTACCCTTTCCACGTATTGTCTAAAAGAGCATTAAGTAGATGCATGGGAGTTATGAAACTAGTCAGCTAACATTCGAAGCAAACATTTTAGCAGCACGCCC
This sequence comes from Anseranas semipalmata, assembly GCA_013399115.1. Lineage (NCBI taxonomy): Eukaryota > Metazoa > Chordata > Aves > Anseriformes > Anseranatidae > Anseranas > Anseranas semipalmata. The sequence continues at coordinate 688,470 of VXAA01006847.1, read as the reverse complement.
CCACAGTTTTCAGAGGCTGAACTTTTGTTTCAGCTGTGATGTTATACAATCCTATTTCCATGGCAAACTTACAGATACACACTTGTCAAAATTCATGGTTTATTTAGCAAAACTGTCGAGGCACATATGTGCCATATGCATTCTCCCATTCTTTACAGATATGCTTTTTAAAACAGCAATTTCCTGCTGCAATTAAGTCTGTTGCTCGGACTTCAATAGATGTATTTGGCATTGAAAGGGAATCTGGCTTGGATCCCTATAACTAAAATGAGCACTGGTCAAAAAACCCACATGTTCTTCTACTGTTTCATCTCTTGCCTATTACAGCCTTTTAAACACCCCCTGCTTTATTTGGTGTTTCTTTTTCCCACCCCCCTATTTATCCTATATTCAGAAGGGACTCTTTCACTGAAGGAAACTCTACAGGCACCTAGTTCTTGTGCACACCAGATCAGATATTTTGAGCACTCTCTACCCATAAGTCTCATAGATCTCTGTCTGATAACTATCACAACATCTTCATACAACCCAGGATAAGCACATGGGCAGTCTGTGGACAACTAAAGGAGATATCTGCTGCTTCCAGCACAGAGGTTTGACAGGCAGGCAGTGGAAGATGGGATTTTGGGAACCCTCGCCCTATGCTGCAGACAGAAGTTTTTGTCTCCTTGCTGGGCCTGGAGCGATGGAAAACAGCAACAGGCATTGGAAATAGGATGCTCAGACCTTGGAGTCCAGCTGAGCAGATCTGGTCAAAACTTCATGGGGCACTAAATTGTTTGTCAGAAACTATTTATAGGAAACCATATATACATGTGTATATACATATATACTTATATATATGGAAATGCTTTCAGAGTGGAGAAAAATCCCCCTCCTGCCTTTGTGCATTCTTGTTTCTTTTCCCTGATCTCCATTCACCACCACTAGCTCCTGGCTCTTTGTCCTGGTCCCAGTCCCCTTGCCCAGCTACTAGGACACATCCCACCCTGCCCCCCAGCGCCTGGTCCCAGTGCCCTCACACCCTTGCTCCCAGCTGGGGCTCCCAGTGGTGTCCCCCTCACCACTGTGATGCTGTCCTGGTCCCCTGCCTTCTACTGTTCTGCTGTCCCAGTGCCTCCCCTCCTCTCTTCTCAGCATCTCTACCCCTCTTTCTCCCAGGCTCCTCATGCACTTCACTACCAATTACATCTGTAACCTTCCCTGGCCTCATGCTCAACCATGTCTTACTTCCTTTGCACATGGTCTCCTGAGGCAAGCTGGTAGTTGCCCAAACATGGCAAATATAGGCCAAGCTCCCTGCTTCCAGTCATGATGCCTGTGGCACAGGGCAACGCTGCACCATGGAGCCTTTTGAAGGCATCCTCCACACATAGGCTGGGGTTTGCCTGCCTAGAAAGACTGCAGTGAGCCAGTGCAAATGGAAACTAGGCTGTAACAAGAGAAAGCACATTCTTGTAAAGGATGATGTAAGGCTTCTTGTCTGGAGAACTATTATCAGACCCACCTATAACAAGCAAGCTTAGGCAGCAAATCAGCAAAAAAAGCAAGGCACAGAACTAAGGAGCCCCAGCTCTTATTTTCCTTGCTCTGATCACTAGGCTGACATAATCTTGGTTGATTGTGTAAAATGTCATTAAAAATGAGTGGTGGACCTTTTCTCCCTTTGCTGATCCTCTCCTCCACCCCCAACATTAATGCAATGCATGCCAACAAGCCAAGTCTTAAAGCTGAGCCAGCTTACAGCATGGTCACAGCACAGCAAAAACTGAATTTCCATGCCTAAAGAACAGAAGCAGAGTGCCTTCCCCATCCTTGCCTGTGGTGTGGGAAGGCAGAACTCAGTTTTACCATGGTGGCAAAGTCATTCGGGCTGGGAGAAGGAGAGGAGGGATCAGTAACATAAGGACAGGGCTGCGCTTTGCTCTACAGGAGGGATCTGTGGGGTGAGACCAGAGCTGGGAGAGGGCAGCTGGGAGCTCATAGGGGAGGGCATAGGTACTTTGACTTTTTTCCCACTGACTCGCCCTAGCACAGCCTTCCCCTTCCCTGTTCTAGCTTCTTGTTTGTCTCTAGTGGCAAATTGCCTGTCTTCACAAGAAGTCCCTCTCTTTGTACAACAAGCCCCACTCAGTTCTTCATCTCCCCAATTTTGCCTTGTGAGGGGCACCTGAGAGGGTGCACGGGAAGTAGAGGGACTGGTAGGGAAACCCTGGTGAAACGGACCTGGACCTTTATTTTTTCAAAGCAAAAATAAATAGTAGCTATCTGGGGTGAGAGTGTGCAGAAAGCTGTGGTAGGAGAGAAACCCCAGAGTGAGCGGTGCGGGGAGAGCCCATAAAATGACTTTGGCCAGAGGGCAGGTGGTGCATGGAGGGACCCGCACGGTGGGAGCATGCTTCTTGCAGTGCATCCCTCTCTTTTGGCTTACACTCTCACAGATGCCTATACTAGTACTTGTATTTGCATGACAGCATTTGAAACCCTAGTGGATCAGTCTGTATTATTCAGGGTAGACACCTCGCTACATGTTGAAGCAATGAGTGACTTCAGGGGCCTTCTGACCACCAGCTCAGAGCACTGAGGTTTAGAATTCCTAACTAGGAAGTGAGAGAGTAGATGCTTAATTTGCTGGACTAATATACAGGAAAAGGAAGACACCTATCTGAATTAGACAGTTTGCAGCTTTTTTCTGCACCCCAGGTATCAATCAAGGTAGGATGTATTTTAAAGGAGTTTGCTTTCAGGCCAGCAGTTCTCACTGTAGTATCTTCGAATCTTCCATATGCTGTTAGTAGCAATGTACATAGCAGTATTCAAAAAACTGTAGTTTTGCATCCTTTTCAAGGTTTACACAGTGCTTGATTTTTTTTTTTCTTCAGTTTGTTTGTTTTGCTTTCCTTCAGAGAGAAGGAAGAGAAGGAAAGGAAGAAACTAAATGTTAGTAAGACATCTGAAAATGAAAGAAATGTGCAGTTGTGAGGGCTGCCTGTGACAGAAAGACTTCCTGAATGGACAAAGTTCTTACAGCACTTCAGTAATTTAGCCGCTCTGTGAGATTGTTAAATAACTGAATCCTTCAGATGAAATTGCTCTTTCCCCACTCATCTGTACCACTGTAAATGTAGGTGTTGTGGTAGTAGGTAGATGAAGTTTTATCTTTGACACAGCTGGAGCTTGATCCACTCACTAGTAATACATACTGAAGGATAAGCAGAAGCTAAGTTGGATAGAAACCAGAAATACCTGCCAAGTAAAGTTTCTTAGTTTGTCCCAGAATAAATCAAAGGTCCTTCTGAGATAGCTGTCAAAGGTTCAAAATTAGATATGTCCTCTCAGTAAAATGAACATAGATCATTTCATAGATTTTCTCTTGCTTTAGAAAGTACGACAGCAACACTGAAGACATGGTAACAATAGTCCCATTCTCCCATCACCACTCTCTGGGGGAATAGGCACATTTATTTTTCCATTTCACCTGTGCCTCATACTTCACTTGTTTCTAGAAGTGTTTGTAGTGGTTTTACCCTGCCGGGCAGCTGAACTCCACCACAGCCACTCTCTCACTCCCCCTCCTCAAAGAAGAGGAGGAGAAGAAAGTATGATGTAAAGAAAACAGGGTCTGTCGCAGGTTGAGATAAGGGTAATTTTAATTAAAGGAAAAAAGGAAAGAACAAGCGAAGGCCGCGCGGAAGCACAGAGGGGAAAGGGAAAAAAATTATTCTCTACTTCCCCATCAGCGAGCGGTGTTCGGCCACGTCTTGGGAAGCAGGGCCTTAATACGCGTAGCGGTTGTTCGGGAGGACAGACGTCTTCACAACGAGAGCCCCCCCCCTCCTTCCTTTTTTCAGCTTTTATTGCTGAGTGTGACACCATATGGTATGGAATATCCCTTTGGTTGGTTTAGGTCAGCTGCCCTGGCCATGTCCCCTCCCCACTTCTTGCCCACCCCCACCTACTGGCTTTGGGGGGTCTGGAGAGAGTCCTGGTGCTGTGCCAGCACTGCTCGGCAGTAGCCAAAACACTGGTGTGATACCAGCGCTGTTCTAGCTACAAGTGCAGAGTACAATGCTATATGGGCTGCTGCAGGGAAGGTTAACTCTATCCCAGCCAGACCCAGTACAGTGTTACCTATAGAAGTATGTAGATCAAATAAGGTTTCATCTCTGAGGCTAGCTTTGCACCTAGTTTAGATGTCCAGAAGCTTAAAGCTACATTAGCACCTACAAGAATTAGGCAGAGCTTGCTTGAATTATTCATCCAAAATACTGTCTAATTTCTTCTTGAATTGATTTAATTTATTCCTCCCCTTGCTAAATTTAGAAAAAATACGTGTATTCTACAACCACTATTATTAAGTAGCTCAAGCTATTCCTTCAGACTGTGATTGCTTAAATACCAGGCTTTTCACATATGAATTAGTAGTAGGTTACATACATTTGCCTGAATCTTCATCGCTCCCCTCTATGCACAGGTCAAATGGCACAGGTCAACATGTAGAGATAGCAGTTGGACTTGATGATTCTTGAAGCAGATGATCCTTGTGGGTCCCTTCCAGCTCGGGATATTCTATGATTCTATGATTCTATGATAATGGCCTTATTCCTGGTTGTTTTAAACATGTGTGAACCCAGTCACTGGAAGCATGCTCTCAATTTATGAGCAATCTGTTCATCCATTCTTTCAAATACAGTGCTTTTCTTCTGATGCCAAAATTTGAAATAACAGAGTTGTCTACTCTGCCTCTTTCCTTAGTCTTTCTTGCAGGTAGCCAGCTATGCAATTATTTCATTAATAAAAATGTCTTTCCAGATAATACATTGTTTCCTCTCACCTAAAAATGGATTGGAATTTCCTTTATTGCTATCACATGGAGAATAACTGGAAATACATGTATAAGTTTTAGCACTGAACTATGTATGTGAGCAAGTTTAAATAGGATAGGATAGGATAGGATAGGATAGGATAGAATAGAATAGTTCAGTTTGAAATGAACCGCAAAGATCATCTACTCCAATCGCCTGACCTCTTCAGGGCTAACCAAAAGTTAAAGCATATTATGGAGGGCATTATCCAAATGCTTCTTGAATGCTGGCAGGCACAGGGCATCAACCACCTCTCCAGGAAGCCTGTTCCAGTGCTTCACTGCCCTCAAAGAGGTGGTTGATGCCCTGTGCCTGTCAGCGTTCAAGAGGCATTTGAGCTTTTCATGTTAAAGTTCTTGTGAAGGTCAAACCTCCATTACTGCAAGGATTGACCAGCTTTTCAGTTTGTGAGCCAGATGATTCCTTATACCTTACAGGTCATCAAAACAGCAATAAGCATCTCTTCAGTCATTAAATACTTCTGTCAGCGAAGACCAGGACAGAGAACCATGGCACAAAAACAGTGATGGAAGAAGTCTGAAATGGGAAGCCTTATTTGTTGCATGAATAAATACATACTAAATAATAACTGAATACATGCTGAAGTGAAAACAATTAACCTGACCAAGAAATACTTACTTTACTATTTTTCTTCCTTTTTTGGTCTCCTTTTTTTTTCAAAGCACTCATTTATTTGTGTTAGAAGGACACAAGTATGTAGGTAAAACAATTGAGAAAATGATGGAATCATTGAAAATACATGTTAGTGGTTACGAAACCATGTAAGTAAAAGCACCAGGATGTTGAATTGAATATAGATAACAGAGTTAATAGTTACCAACAGTTGTGATATTTTTAATCAACTATTATATATCTAACTACCACTATAACTAACATGGGTTACAATGGGTAAAATATCTATTGGTATGTAAGCAGCAGGTAACATCAGTGAATCTTGTACAGTAATGCTGAATGTGTAAATATATGAACAGATCAGTTTAATATTATCATACCACCATGCACCTGTAAACAACTTGCTTCTTGCTTAAGATGTATGGGTGTTTATTACATGAATTTAGCAAAAATATTTGTTAGCTGATCTTTTGTTTTCATAGATAAGCTTTTTATTTTATTTTATTTTATTTTATTTTATTTTATTTTATTTTATTTTGTAAGGTGTTCTAGTTTTTTTGCCCTACAGCTTGAAAATTTCTTTTCCTAGAAAGTTTTGGAAAAATGGGTTTCCTCAGGCTGCTGTGAATACAAAAAACAGTTAAGTGCCTCTCAGGATTTTTTTGTGTTCTCCTAAGTAAGAAAGTCAGAGAAAGGAGTTAAAAAACCCCACAAAAGTGCCATAAGCAGAAATAGATTTTACAGTCATTCCACTGGAACATGGTATCATCCCAGTGGAAGTCATTAGGCTGTTTTTCTCCGTATATAGTGAAGGACTACTGTGACTCATTCCTGAATTGTAAATGAATTCTAGAAACCTTTCAGAGCTACGGTCAGGGACATCATAAAAACCAACCACTCAGGATATCATTCTAACCTGTAATTCCTTAGCAAGGAGATTATACAGGTCAGCTGCTGAGTAAACCCTGTTTTATGATCATTGAACTTCAGGTCAAGTATATTGGTAGGAAATTAATTTTCACCGGAAATTTAAGTGATGATAAACAAAAATCAAAAGCAATTATGACCACTTCTCTATGCAACTAAACATGTCTTTTTTTCCTGTTGTTTTAAAATATTGGTGACCAGAAATCATCACAGGTAAATCAACACAATAATTTTCACAGGTTTCTTGTTAAAGCGCCTGTTATTTTTCTTTCTGTCTCAACTCCGTGGGATGGAAAATGACACCATGTCAGTCTTTTTCACATAATTACATCACTGTATTATTGCCTTGCTAGAAGTGGGAAATCTTGTTCAAAGACTATTGTCAAATATTGTCCTTTCCAGCCTATTCTCAGTAAGCTTCTACTTTTCAAAGCAACTGTTCCTTCTGATGTGATTTTTCTCCCTTTTTCCCACCACCTGCCCTAATAATGGTTTGGTATCCTGGAGAACGGTGACTGAATGTCAGCCAAAGCATGGTTTCCCCTTCTCCACATGCTGCCATAGTTTAATCTTTCTTGCGTGTATATCTTACAGGGTGTATCTTGCCAGTGGCCTCACTTCTGTGAGGCAGGTGTCAGATCAGGCTGGAAGCGTTGCAGAGGGATCACAGGACAATGCAGCCTGATATTTTCAGTCCTTTCTGTGGCTCTTAGAAAGTTACTTCAACCTTGGGTGCCTCAGTTTCTGCTTCTGTAGCAAGCACATAATTACTGATCTCACAGGTCTGCTAAAACTTAATTCATCAATATCTGTAAAGTACAATGGGCTCCCTAAGTAGAAAATATGAATATTTTAGAAGATTAAATTGAAATACTCTAGAATCCTTCAGAGGTTTTAAAACCTCTACTCCATCCAGTAGGAACATCCACTCCAACCTGTACAAAACAGCCTGACCACCCTCTCAGTGAAGAACCTTTTCCTAACACCCAGCCTGAGCCTCCCCTGTCACAGCTCCATGCCGTTCCCTCGGGTCCTGTCGCTGTCACCAGAGAGCAGAGATCAGCGCCTGCCCCTCCGCTCCCCTCGTGAGGAAGTTGCAGGCTGCCATGAGGATACTCAGTTCAGAAAATATTCAGACTGAAATCCTATCCCCACTGAAGTGGGAAGCTAGGTTTTTGTTTCCAATTTAGATTTAGAGCCTCCGGACAATATAATGCTGCTCATGCCCTTTGGGATCATATTCCAATGGCTTACTGCCCTCACAGCTAAAAATCTTCGCTTCGGAGATGGCATTTCCCAAAGGAGTCTGCTCATCCTGAGATTTGTTTTGAGCCACCTCCCTTCTCTCTTGTAATTGGATATTAAATATATTCAGAAATACATTTAATAACATCTTGTGGCTGCTGGTCTTTGCAAAAACAATAACATAACTATTTTCTAATTATCTGAAAGCATATTGCCTTTCCAAACATCTCAGTCTTTCCTTTCACAGGAAAGAGCTCAAACTGGTGGAAAAAAAAGACCATTCTCATTTGGTGAACTATTAAAGTGGTTTTCAAAGGCTGATACTGAGAAAGTAAAAGCAATGGAAAAATGGAAAAAGAGTTTATTAAGGGATATATATCCCTTCTGTGCAATATAATTCTTGAGCAGAACACAGTATATAGCAGATATTCAATTCTTATTAAAAGAAAAAAGAAGTCTGAATGCAGGCTTTCAGTTCCAATAAGATAACACTGACTTTAGGTCAGCAAGTCATAGAAATATATATATATATTTCATACAAGTGGGTGCAATTTTAGCTATGGGGTGTGCAGGGATGCAGGAAGGAAAGAAATCTTACAACACTCTAGATGTTATCACTTTCATCTCCTCAAAATGATTCTGGATTTTAGTGACAACAGATGACTGATGTTACAATGTGTTTGTTAAATGCCTGGGTTATTATGTTGAGAGAAGTCCAGCCAGCCATAGCTGCACTGCTGTGGTGAGCAGACCTTCAGGGAATCTCTTTCTCCATTAGCAAGCTGAGCTAGACAAACCTATGTTTCCATGATGAAGAAGTGAGTTCACAACAGCGTGGCACTAAAATCTGCTTGAAACTGTACAAATGTTACTCTGACCAGTCTGAGTGATAAATCAGACCTTCTGGGGATATTGCTTCCTTTCTTTGATCTGTTGCACCTGTGGTATGATCCATATCTTCCCGTCTGTTCACAGCTGGATGGAGGAGGCAGCTTCCACTCCTTAAAACAGTGGAAAGGGAATGAAAACTCGTAGTCCTTGCGTTGTTTAGGAAGGAGACTGCCTAGGGTGACATCCTTGCTAATTGTGTAGCTTAGGAAAGGGATGTTAAGACGTGAGGCTAGCAGCTAGTGAAAGAAGGTCAAGGAGTCTTGAAGCTTTTCTCCTGCCCGGAAAGACCAAGTACAGGATGGACAGCTCATCCATGTGGGGAGGAGGAAGGTTGTGGCAGTGCAGAAAGGAGGTTGCTCATGCTGCCGACAGGTAACCTCCACGTGAGATCTCATCCAGCTCTCATTTCTTTGCCTGCATCCCTGTGGGGTTCTCAGGCCAAACTCTCAAAGTCATGTTTTATAGCTCACTACAACTGTTCTAATTGATACAGCTTCATGTTTAATGTTTTTAATTTAATCGAATTCAGGAAACATTAAATCTCTGGTTTCAGCAGTGTACCCGTGTCTCTTAAGCAATGAAAGTAACATGGACAGTTTAGTTCAGCAAACCCTAAAATATGCTGGATCCAGATGGATTTTGCTGCTATATTTTAAATCATTTATCACAAAATGCAGTTCTTGAGTCTAAATGCATGTCTCAGTCCCTTTGAATGCAGTAATAGGTCTCAAGAAGGTTTTGCTGAGGCTGTGATTTCAAAGCTGAGCTTGACTCTACCTCCTACCCTAATTATCAGTCAGTTTCTTTAATAATTCAAAATCCTTGCTAAAATTCTGACCTTAGAGATTAAGAAAACAATCCTTTATAGCCTTTCCAAGTCAGACCGATTAAACACAGATTTGGCACATATAACCTGAGAAACTTCAGTAACGTTATTCATTTAGCTAACAGAGTTACCTCCCCTGCTGACGCACTTCCAATTAATGCCAAGAAAGGCATCTGATCAGGCGGAAGGGGACTATTTGTTCTATGCTCTCTATTACCTTGGATTTGGTCCCAATTTGATGATAACATCACTGTGTTTTACATGAGAAATTAATTATTGTATGGAAGAGGGCAGTGGTCCGTCCAGCTCATGGTCCTTGCTGCGGCCCTGGACAACAGCGGGTGTTTGGGAGGAAGGTGCTCGTTCCACTGAGGGCACCTGAAGGAGAAAGATTTCTATACAGCAGCGGGTGATTGATTAGTTTATGCCCTGCAGCAGGAAGATACCCTAGCTGAAGCATTTTATAATTGCAACTGATGATCTTACTTGTGTGAGCATGTCACCTTTTCCAAACCTAGGCTCCTCTGCACAGCGCAACAACAGCCAAGCTTAAAACCGCCTGCGAGCCGCTATGGTTAAACTGATGCAACCGTACACAAGAAGACAGATATAAAATTAGTTTTTTGTTACGCTAGTGTTTATGAATGCCAGCTGAGTCACCGCGAGCTGAATTTAAACCAGTTTACTGGAGTTCATAACTAAAATTAGAGGGGTTTGACTGAAACAGTTTAAAACCTCGCTGCGAAGGCGGCGAGTCGTGCCACGAGGCCGCTGGGGCAGGCCTGCAGCTGGTGAGGAGGGATGCGCGGGGGCCAGGGGACACCCCCGGCCGTCTCTGCCTCCCGCCTGCTGCCTCCCACCTGAGCCCCGATGGGGCAGGAGGGTCCAGGCAAGGCTGTGGGACACTGAGGAGCTACCACGTCAAGGTGGCTGGAGGCTTTGGGCCCCTGGAGATGGCAGGGGCTGCCCCTCCACCCACAGGCCTACAAGTAGGCGCCTCAGGCTCAGCACGCTGCCCTCGGTCCATGAGGCAGTGACGCAGGTCACCCTGAGCTGGCCCTGCTTTGTGCAGGGGTTTGGACTAGAGACCTCCTAATGTCCCTCCCAGTCTGAATTATCCCATCATCCTATCAAAGTCACCAAGTGTTTTTAAACCAATACAGCTTTGCACATAAAGCACGTTGTACTAAGCCCTTAGCCTCAATAAGGTCTTGTGGCAGCAAATTATGTAGATTAATCAGCTAACCATCATCTCAGTCAGCTCTATTTTCACTCTGACTTTGGTTTAAGGCAGCAAGACATTTTCATCTTTGCAATTCTGTGCACTCGAGGCAAACTTTCCAACATGCATGATTAAGTAAACTCATTTGAAAGTGCTGAGCTCTCATCAGCTGCCTCTCAAAGGGAAATTATTGTCAGCTGAGCACTTGGGAAAACTTGCTCCTTTGTTTACTCACCTAAATAAGGCTTTTGGAGCCTAATTTTTGGCAAATTTTCTTGAGTGCCTTGGCCACAGCAGCTTCTATGTATTCTGAAGAGGCAAATTCCTTCCTTATAAGAAAGGTGCATTATTATATCTATGCTATTGTCCCCCCAGGATTAAAGAGAGAAGCTGACCCATCCAAAGTCTCATGGTAAGTGGAAGTAATTACTTGCAAGCACAACAACTAGTCTGTTAGCCATGGACCTCATTAGCAGAAGAGCTAACATTCTCCATCCTTATTTAATCAGGTATCAGTTGTGCTAAAATGTAAGGGAATGTTCTATCTTAAATATAAGCCTTGCTATGTTTATTTAAAATATTAAATTTCATATATACTCTATTTTTAGTCATATGTTAACTGTAAAAGAAAAAACATTTTTTCTTTTCCAACTTTTATTTATATGTCTGTTTTCTTTTCATTTTGCAGTAAATTAGTCACTAATTTAATCATCTTTGGGATCCATATGCTCGCCCACACTATCTTTCATATCAGTACAATGAAATAAAAATTATTATTTGCTGAACGGGGGTATAATTAAGCATTCCAAATTTCAATTATTTCAATTGATTACAGTGAGAGATCACATGGTCTCCTGCAATTCAGGGAGATATTTTTTTCATTTAAAATGTTTCAGATTTTTCTACATTTTTTTTCTACACTAATTTAACTTCCAGCCTTTGAAAACAGAGTTTACTTACATCAAACCAGTAATACACTCCACTGAAACGAAATAATTTCTTTTTTTTTTTTTTTTTTTTTTCTCCTATGGCCATATTGGCAAGTTTCACAGCTGAGTAGAATGACAAATACCATATGTTCACCTTCAGGCCACTGTGTTATTTGCTGGTAACTGCATTTCCTGCTGCTGTAGTTGCTGTGTGAAATGTAGAGTGACTATGCCACTTTCCCTTTATTACCTTATGTCATTTTATGTATATAGGAAACTTTCTAGAGTCACTGCTCCATGAAATGGGTAAAAATGTGTGTAGAATCTTATTTCAGATTGGTAAAACATGAGCAACATTTGAATTCTCAACAGAAATGAAAAATGTTCTGAACGGAAAGTTGCCTGCAAAAATTCAACACCTTTCTGCGTTTATTCATTTATTTCAGCATATATTGCTTATGAATCTAATGAAATGCTAGGCTAGAACTCCATTTCAGTATGAAATGACTCAGGGGAATAGAGTAAATGTCTGACTTCATGAACAATATATGGCACAGCTACAGAGCAAGTCCTTTGATTAGTTTATCTAGTGTCTTGTAACTTAACTTTTGAATAAAACGAGGTTGTCAGGCTGGGGTAGCAGAAGAATTTGCTATCAGTACTCATGCAAACATGCCAGTCCTTAGTCTAGCACCATTTGATGGAACTTTTCCTCTGCCTTTCCCTGGTTAATTGACTTCCTTAATGAGATTTTGCTCATTTCTGTTTAAAGTTTCCAAGAAAGAGGGCATGGAAGAACACCTGACCAAATCCTCATTCCCTACAGACTAAAACAGCTGTCAAAAGGAGCTGAGAGTTCCATAGAAAGGCAGGATTGAGTCTTGTATTCACTAGTCTTTCTGAGTCCCGCTTCCCTCTGGACCACAAAGGAAGGGCTGATTAAGGAAAAGGTTGCAGAATTTAAGGGATCCTTGCTACCTTTTATCCTTTAACATGTGTGGCAGTCCAGCCAGAATGAACTTTCCTTTACTTGCTTCTAGGCTAGTCCTGTGCCAAAGTGTTTTCTTCCTTGCTCCCCTGCCTCTAGAGAAAATCCTGCCAGTCCTCTTCCATCCAGAACATTAGCCTTCTCTCCTCCTCCAATTACAAAATATTCCTCAGTGCTTTAGGCTGACTCTTCCGCCCCATGCTGAAATGCTTTACCAGCTCCAGCCATGCACTGGAGTGCTCACCTACGGACATAAAGCAGCCCTCTGGTTAGCAGCTGCACTGGAAGTTTACAGAATTGTTTGTCAGGCATGTACTTTTCCAAGTTAGCAAGTGTGCTAATGCTGTAAGGTAAAGAAGGAGAAAACTTCCAAGTTAGCAAGGTTGTTAAAACCTTAAGAAAATCATTGGCAGGTTTAGTACAGGATCTTGCCAGGACTTTGCAGAACTGAGGGAAGAGAGCTAAAGATACATAGCTGGATGTAATTTATATGCCTAAATAATAATAAATAGTTCAATCTGCACTCACAAGAAGGATTTACGAGTAGGAGTAAACCACTCAGTAGGAGTTTCCTTTAGGAGCTATGTCTGCTATTCCTCTAGTGTGTGAAGAGAATGAACACCTATGAACAGAACTCATAAAGACCAGAACAAGAGTTGTTCAGGTAGCAGCTATCAATAAAGAGGCATAGCGCCTTAGCTCTGTTTTGCTGCACAGTCAGCGTTATTTTGGACTAATTAGAGATAGCTTCACGACTTTGAGTCCTGCCCTAGAGTTAGCTTCCAGAGAAGCCAAGACAGCTCCCTTCTCAAAAGAACTTGTGGAAAAGTCCAAGAACAAAATTTGGTCACTCAGAAGTATTGGTGGTACCAATTCTTCCTTGGCTTTGTTTGCTTCTTTAGGTACCCCAGCTTCCAGTGAGGTGCAGGATGACTGCAGACAGAGAGTCTGCAATTCTTCAGTTGAAGAAGGGATTTCTGTGAAATGTAGGCACCTGCATTCACTGCTGTAGTCCTGAAAACCTCTGGTTTATCTGCTACATAGTACTACTGGAAAACTCTATCAGTGTCTATGTTTTGTTTCAGAGACTGTTCCAGATTTGCTTGCTTACATGCCTAAGCCTGTCTCAGTCTTAATGGAAATACCTTGTGCACCTTATTTTGTTGCTTGACTCAGAAGCAATTTTCAGCGCATGTCTAATGCGTTTGGCGATTTACATAAAAACGTGGCTGCAGGAACAGGAGCACTTAGCCCGAGTAGGAAAACCCGTGCTGTGTCCCTCTTTTGCCTCTCCACCCACCCCACTCCCCAAGCTTTTTTAAACCTGAGGACCCTCAAGTCTACATCTCACAGGAAAACATCTTCATGAGAGCCAGCAAATCACTCTAAGATTGGGTTATTCTTACTTTTCAAGGAAAAACAAACAAACAAAACAAAACACAAACAAACAAAAAACACATTTAAATGTATAGAAATAGAGAAAATGATTAAGGCCTTGTCTACATGCAGTGTTCTTCCATGCAGATAATTAACATATGTTAACTTTGATTTGTGTGCTTCATGACCATTTGGTCATTGGTTTAAGGGCACAGAATAGGTATTTGAACCCAGGCTTCTTCCTTCCCTCTCCCTCACACATGCCTATGAGTATTTGGTTAGGATCATATTTTATCATGTCGCTTCTCTCTGATCCATGTGTCTTCAAAGGTGTAAAGAAAGTAGAGGAAGTCTTTAAACGGAATTATTTTCTTGTGTTCGTTTTAACTACAGAAAACATTGGAAATAGCTGTTTTCCAGCTAATAAAGCTGAAACCTTGCGAGACTGAAGTGTCAAAAGAAGAGATGTTAGAACAAACTGCTATATTAAGCAGCAATGTATTTAAGAGAAAACTTGGGTGCTACTCCGCCAAGTATTCTGTAGAAACACAAGAATGAAATGGATGTGCTGTTAACAAAATACACAATGTTATTTTATCAGCAGACCTTAGGGTACCAAATTTCGGTCCTACCTCTAACAAAGGCTGTATAGTAACTGTGGAAATTATAAACAAGTTTGTCTAGCAACAATATTGAGTAACAGGATGAAACAATATAGAAATTGTCAAACAATTAAAGAAAGTCGTTAGAAACCAATAGGAAGCTGAAGATAAATAATACTCACAAATCAACATGGATGCTGTAAAAGAAAGTGGTGTTTACAGTCTACTGTCAATTTATTGTATGTAATAGCATAGTGATGTCTAAAGTAAAATCATCTGAAGTAATTTATTTGGACTTTTAAAAACTACTTTTGCCAAAATTCCCAGAGTGGTGGCTGTTATGGAAATTAAGTAATCACTAGGTGAGAGAAGTATGATTATAGAATGGCAAGCCATAAAAAAGAAGGGAATGTAAGCAAACACCCAGGTTCCAGGCTGGCAAAAGGCCAGCCAAGTGATGACTGCAGAACTGCACTATGAATGCTGTCACATACATTTCAAATGACAGAAGAGTTCACCTGAAGTGCAATAGAGTGTGAAAAACACCCAACAAAGGGACCTAGCAAAGCTAGGTAAACTGGCAGTGTGATGATAGGTGGAATAATGTCAACAAAACAATATCATGGACAATACTGCTAGTTTTCATAAGGAAAAGGGAAAAAAAAAAACAATAATTGGGGGAGGGAAAGACCTTAAAATATCATTGAAATGTTCTTTGTCTGCAGTGATGGTCGAGGTGTGATTGGATGCCTAAATGACAAGTAACAATAAAAATAATTCTACATTGTATACATAACATACTTTACTGCACATTTATGATGTATCTTCAGATCCTCTGTGGGTGCATGGGTGGGAGCACATAACTACATTGTATATGTACTGACATAAAATATTGACCTATTTACGGAGTTGAATTTGTAGAAGTACCAGTGTTTAAAAAGATAATCCTATGATTCAGATTTTCTATGCAATGTTGTGATGTTATATCTCTGAAGTGTCAATACTTCAGATATCCTCTATGTGCACATATGTGCAAAGAAACACACACGTGCATAAATTTTGATACACATATAAAAATATTTTCCATTGTTTCACTGACTTTTATAACATTTTACCTGCTTATGGATTCCTTACAGAAATGATTATAAACAATGAAAGCTTTCCATAGGAATATAAACTGAAGAAACAGACTCTTTGTTTCAGAGAGGAGACGAAGAAGGGTAAGAAAGATATATAAAATCATGGTGCAGAGGAGGGCAATCAAGTGCTGTGTTTAAGGAGATACTTGATGCATCTGAAGTACAAATGAACTGAAACATATACAGATACTCTTCCAATGAGCACTGAATTACTGGCCTGTATAACTTTTTGCTGTATGATAACCACTGAGCCCAAGAGTTTAGCAAGATTCTCCAAGCAGCTAGACAGTTGCATCAATAACAAAAGCATTCAGCCAAACACCAAGGAAAAAATAAATAAATTAATTAGCAGCTTTCTACTCCGTTACAGACATGGAGGCAATGAGGCTTAAAATGATATTTCCTATAGCAGCAGGGCTTTCTACAATGTTTCTTGAGTGCTTTGAGGCACCTGGAAGATACAGCTGGAAAGTATGGGTTTAACGGGTAATGGTGTGATCTGCTAAGGCAGTTCCATAGATCCCACTTTCTTATGTTCCTACAGCTAAAGGCGATCTCAGTAACTGTGATGACAGCATTTTCATTGTTCTTTTATAGCAACAGGATATGTTAAGCTCCAAAGAGTGATTATTGAGACTCTAACAAACCTCAAATCGATGAAGTATCACATTTGCTGCTAATGCTATACCAGGAACATATTTTTTCCCTATAGGTAAATAGAAAAATAATGTTTCTATTGTGAAACTTTCTTTTGTCAGTTTTTCAACACAATTGCAAGCTTGCAAATATAAGTGGGCATTCACAAGCAGATGATCTCCACTTATTTTTAACATTTGTTCATGAAGATAAATGAAATCTCTCTCTGTGTAACATGCTCAGATGCTGCAGCTGCAAAAATGGAGGAAAAGTCTACTCTGGCTAGACAGGTCTACATAAGTTAATTTTTTTTTTTTTCCTGATTTTACATGTTAAAACCGTAAGCCTAGCTGGCTGAGTTAGGGATGGTTACCTCTGCTCACTGTGTCTTATTAGAAGCTCCTCTGGGTGGTCCGCATAGAGACTGACAGTGCCTGCTTTCTCTTGTGCCTGCAATCTTTAGGATCAGGTACACCTGCCAGCGATAGCTTCCATTCTGGCCCCAAAGGCTGGTGAGTGAAGAGCTTGGATGAGGACTGGTGGCTCTGGCAGTCTCATGGCCTGTTTGTATGCTGGAGTTGTCCGCTTCCCCTTTCTCCTTCCCCTATTGAATGTGCTGGGCAATTCTGGCTGTAGCTGACTAAAGGAAGAGATTCACAGCTGGTGAAAATCTGTGTCCTATTAGAGGAAAGAAAATTTGCAAGTATCCTCATCCAAGAAAAAACTGCAGTCTCTCTTTCTTCTTTCT
>VXAA01006847.1:595108-664586 GCA_013399115.1 Anseranas semipalmata | reverse complement strand
TTTTTTTTTTTTTTTTTTTGGATAGCAACAAAGTTAAGCAAATAGAAACTGCAAATGCTCTTCTGTAGATTCAGGCATCGTCGAGAGACAGGCTAAGATTGTTTTCATGAATATAATTCCCTTTTAAGTCAGCTGCAGTGGTTAGCTGCAAAGTACTTCTTGGGTGCTTTAATTTCATTTGTTTCAGAACACAAATCAGGTATATTTAGCTAATCCTCTAAAATTCAGCTGTATTATCTTCTTTCATTAGCCTCTCTAAAATGCATTTTTACTGTTACTTTTTAAAAGAGGATTAATTTTTCCTAATATAAATCACAATAGTCTCTTTAGTTATGGTGCATCTTAAGGTTTACTCAGTTTAAACTATTTAAAGGTTGATTTATGTTGCCTAAATTATTCTATTAGCGCTGTTGAGAGAGTAAGAATGACATTAGGATTATTGTCCTGTCGGATGTGTCGGATACAGATCTTGTTCAAGACTTGGCTCTTTCTCAGTTACTGTCCAACATCATAACCAGTCCTTTCTTTTTCTTAAAAATTAGAGAAAAACTAGTGACAGATGTAAAATAATAGGAAATCATTAAGTTGTTATAAAATTTATTTTGAAAAAAAAAAAAAAAGCCTACAGTAGATGGACTGTTTGTATGTCACTGATATCTGGAAATGTAAGCCATATTCTGCCCTCTGAGAATCTGAGCATTAGCTGTCGCATGAGCATATCTCAAATCCTTAGATTTCCTTGCTTCATGCTGTCATTTTGCCTCAGACATTCATCTACTATTTTTTCTCGTCTGATTTGAAATACATGGCGCACTCCTGCTTCCAGAGAAGACTATTATAACGCCTCTGCAGCAGTCAACCTCTTCTGTAAAATGGAGTTGGTGCTGATCCGTGAAACTCTCAGCAGAGGTGTCCTGTCTTGCATCTGAATCGCATCTTCCACTGAGTATGCACTACAGAGGCTTGGCACGGAAAAAAGGCAAGGAGACCAGTAAGCCAGTGTTGCCTGGGGCAAAATAAGGACACGCATGTTTTTCTTCGGGTGGAGATTTTAATGTCATTGCAAGTGGCTTATACATAATTCCTTGGAGTTATTTAAAAAAAGTTGGTTTAAATGGGTGGGTGGGGTTGCAGTAAGAATGAGGAATCTAGTCACAGTTCTGCCACATGTTTTCTAGGTGATCTTTTGATAATCATGTCAGAACTTTCAGAAAGGGCCTGGAATTTTGGGTGTCCCATTTTAAAGCCCCCCACGCCCCCCTTTTTTTTTTATTTTACTTTTTATTTCTTTAGGAGGAACATTTAAAAACCCTGTCTATTTCCTTTAGGTGAAAACACAAACTGATTCCTTTGAAACAAGTCCAGCACATCTTAGCCAGACTCTTGGTGTCAGAAGTTATTTTTAGAAATTCCTTTTTCTTGTTTATTTATCCACATAATGAACGCAGCAATGCTAATCATGTAAAGCTTTTTTGCATCTTTTTAATGGACAGTTAGCTGTGCTTCATCTGAAATTGCTATAAAGCTGTGAAAGCTAGAAATCAGGTGTGCTATCTTTTGCACGTACAGCCAAAGTTTTGCACATGAATTTGCATTTTGAACACATGTATGTTTCAAACTGGTTCACAGTGCATTGGTAGTGGATGCAGATGTATCTCAAGGGATGCGCCTCACACGGGATTACTTGTGAGTAGCCATTTGACTACACTTTGCTGGCAAGAGCAGAGGAAAAGAAGAGCATCACAAACCTTCAACTCACATGCTAGTCTTGGCCAGTGCTGAGCATCCAAAGACATGAATACAGAGGAGAGAAGGAGGTATGTAATCACTATACCTGTGACTCTGTCAGCCTCATGTTCATACCAGCTCTCTAAGGGAAATGATTCACTTCTGAATGTGCTAGCATGCCTGTGACAGCTGGGTCAGGACAGGAAAACAGTAATTCCTTAGGGCATGCCACTTGAACCTGAGTGAATGGAAAACTTCAACTTCGTTGGCCTTTTGGGTCCATCCTGATCTTCATTAAAGAAATTTTGGTAGAAAGTTTGATCAAACAGGCAGTGACTACATTATTATTTTAAGCGTCAGTAGGGAAAAGGAGAGCACTTTGCCAAGACCTTCATGTAAGATTATTTGTTGTAGCCAACTAATTTCTGAATTAGACAAGTTCTCTCCTTGTGAATGATTGCAGTCTAAAGAGGGTGGCTTCAGCATTTCATGATGGGGGTGTTAATTCCCAAATGCAGAGAACCCTCAGGCAGAGGTGGGGATCAGCTGTTTTGGGGGGAAGGACTTAGCCCATAAGGCCTGTGAAGGCAGTCACACAACACGGAAGTTTACACCCAAGCATGAGATTGGAGGTTGTAAGTAAAAATTTAGAAACTACCAAGGAATGCAGTCTATTTGGAATCTTTGTGGGTGCATGGCTGAGGAAGATGAAACTGCCTGAGGGCAAAAGCAGTGAGCATGAGTGGCCTGACAGATACGTAACTGTCTGTGATACGCATTTTACACTCCCTTGTAATGTCTCCTGCTGGCTGCCATCACAGAGATGCTCTGAGTCAGATCGACTGTCTGTCTGCAAGCCAGCTCTGGTGACCAGGCAAGCAAATCTGCCCTGGCCCTCAGGCCTTCTAACAGCCCCTTCAGTTTTGTGTAAATCAGATTCTTGTTTAATGCAATACATGTGGGAATGTGTTTGTGTGGGAATGTAAAATCAGACACAAATTGCTGAGTTCATTTGGTCTCCACCATAAAAGAAGGCACTTGAGCAAGTCATGAGGAAAAAGGAGCTATATTTACAGTACAGTGTTTCATCATTATATAAAGTCATGAATTAGAACAATTGAGTTATCTAACACTTTTTGAGAGATTTTTTTTTTTAATGTGACAAGCAGAAAACAGAAAGGAGGTGATGTGCATTAATAGAATTAAAATGTATTTTACAAAAGGCGGTAACAACCTATTCAAATGTTTTTGCAGCTCTTGATATTTAAAGACATGATCATTTTTGGACAGCTTTGAGTAGCCTTTAAGCAAAACTCAGTTTTGCTTTAATGAAAGATATAATATTAAATACTTATTTCACAGTTTATTTGTGATATATTTATACTATGTTTTTGTTTAATGTATAAAAATGATAGATAATATTTAAAGAAGTATTATGCAATTAATTCCCTTCCAGTAAACAGTGGCATGAATTGTATGGTTCACTAATTCAACATTTAACACAGTTTAATATAACTTTTAATTCTAGTGTTTTTTTTCCCCTCTTCTCTGTCTTTCCAGCCACGTATTTCATGTAGATTTAAAATATAATGGTGTATTTGCTATATATCTGTCAATGAAGGCAATGTCAAGCAAGCATGACTTAGAAATAAAAGTGGTTTATGGTTATCTGTAGGAGTATGTTTCAAACTCTGGATTCATCCTTTACTTCTCTCCCAAGAAAATTCTTGCATCTGTATCTTTGCAATGGATAATAACGCTGTGTTTGAGGAACAGGTATATTCCTCATCTTAGAATAACAGTAATGTTAGATGTAGTGTAGATCCAAGCTACTGAGTGCCTTCTAGATGAAGACAGAAATCTTGCCTCTGAGTCTTTTTTTCCTGGGAAGTCAGCGTAGAAATTGGAGGACAGGTACAACAACCTTGGTGTAACCAATTTAATTCTTGAATTACATTGATGCAACTTTCCATGTTACACAGAGCGTTTTAGGGCCTCAGAATATCATATGCAGGTAAACACAAGAGGCTTTACCAAGGGGACTCCTGAGACCAGGGCAAAATGGCCACCAGTAGGGAATGGTGTCCCTTTTTTTAGGGGACCTAGCATGCTGGTTGTCTGCATTGTTAGCAAGGCAACAAACTGCAAGCTGGTCTGACCAGTAAGGATCACACATGTATCTCAAGACAAGCAGGACGGAAATCCAGCTAAATAATTTTTTGTTTTCTTCTGCCCTTCCAGCTTAAATGTGTTCATTCAAATGGTGATTGAATTGGTTCTTATCTAACTGAGAACAAGACAGGGATGCCCACTAAGGGCAATGAAGCTGCCACCACCCTTTCCAAATAGGAAACTGTGTGCAGTTCACTGCATGCTTTTAAATCTATGCCATTTCCTCATGGCTACATGGATAGCCACAATGATCAAACTCTTAACGTCGGCTTTACAAATGAGGAGTCTGGAGCTTGATGCCATCTTCCATCCTGGATCTTTTGTGTATCCCTTGGAAAGTGTTAAGTCACAGCAACATATTCCCCATATTCCTTTAGTAAGTTATCTCCCATAACTTGTCAGTCTTGGCTAAACGATGTAATAGATTCCTGGAGAAAATGGATGTCAGTCCTCAGCCCACAGAAGACCATCATTAATCCATCAGATCTACTGAAATGCCTCTCCTCTGCACTCTGATCTGAATCCATATTAAAACAGGCTCAGGAAATCTATTGTAGCTGGGTAAATATGCAAATAGTTTTTCCCAAGATTTTGATAATTTCACTCAGAAATCTAAGACCATAAAAAAGTTTTTTATTTATTCATTTTATAAGTTTGTAGAACAATTGCAACTTTGAGCAAAAGGGTGGTGGGGAAGGTGGACTATGTTTTTTTGTGTGTGTGTGTGTTTTAGAAGTAATTTCAACCCAAACAGATCAGTGGATCACTTTGGTCTGTAAGTGACCAAAATGGTCAAGGAGCAAACTCTAGGAGATCTTTGTTAGAATAGCTGTTATCTCCCAATACCCAGCTAGGTGTGAGTGAGGAGGAGGCAGGTGCATGCTGGTTGAATCTGGACAAATTCTTTATAATGAAACTAAGTGTCACAGTAGGCTAAATACAATGACACTCTCCATTACTCTTAATAAACTATTGTTAATAACTGACTAGTTAATTCAAATGCTAATGCAATATTATGTGACCTAAGATGGCTTGAACTAGTCACCATAAGTAACAACAATTTATTTCCTATTATTTCTCTGAGTTTACATGCAGTGAACACATTTGTTTCATTCCACGTAGTTAAAAGTCACACATCTCACAAGGATGCCATTACTGAGCAAAGGTGTTTATATTTGACTTTTTAAGACACCCTTAAATGGCTATTTCAGGGTTTTTATATTTTTTTCTTTTCTAGGAAAGACAACTGTTAGACCTTTTATTTATTCTTACAGATTTGAACAGGATGCAAAGTTAAAGCAAAGATGATAAGTGCTATGCTGCACTTGTTAAAATCTGATGGACTACAATGTAAACAGAAATAATGAAATGTCTGCTGTAGGCTTTTGCATCTTTTTTTTTTTTTTTCATGTTCTACAAGGAACAGCAATTGGCAGAGATTGTTTATTGCACTTTTCAGCAGCCTTTAGAGAGTTTATAGAGAACAGTGATATTGCAGAAGTGCTGACTGAAAATAATACAGGGTTTCACTTGCCTACTAATTTGTATCCTTTGCTTTTCTAGTTCTTCTCCTTATAATTTGCATAGCATGGTAGGCTTTGAGACTTCAATTACAACACCAATTCCAATAACGGTTTTCTCTCTTTGACTGGACATAATGTTGAAAGAAGGGAAACATTTTTTCCTTTAATCTGAAGAAAGTTAAGGTCCTTCTAAGAAACAAAATATTCACAATACACGTTTTTAATTGAGAAAGAGAGGCATAGCTCAAGCCATTGCAATACTTAGACATTTGCATGTATTAAGATATAAGTCTGCCAATATTTATGTATTAAATTAATAAAGGAGAAGGCATTGCCCTGGATTATCAGTCTGTTTTTTGACAATGGAAGTTACAGCATGGCAGTAAACATGAGCATGAAGAGCCTTCCTAGAAAACAACTTTTTTACTCTCAGCCCTGCCAACCATTTCTTTTTTTTTTTTTTCTTTTTAATGATTATTGTATTTCTAGACAGTCCATGAAAGGAGTTAATACCAATTACTCAAAGAAAGAAGGCATAACCCTCTCTTTCCCCTGGAAAATCCAGATGAAATCTGAATTAATTATCTGAAGAATAAAAACAAAGCATGGTTATTTAGTTTAATTTGTTCCTTTTCTGGTGGAAGTGGAATCTGAAGATCTCAGATGGGTACAATATGTCCCCTTTTCACTGAGTAGTAGGGAGGTGGAGAATCTGTCATTTTATGAATGCCTAGCAGGCCTTCTTAGCACCCATATTGGTCAACATGTTGATATGCATCTTTGTGTTGTCCAGTGATAAGACAAAAAATGAATAGGATGTGGCTGCCGACAGCAGTAAGTCTTCAACTTTTCAGTTACGGGAACCTCATTCCTGGAATAGCGGCTGTCCCAAAGGTGCTATTTCCCTTGAAGGTAACTGTCGCTAAATCTGAAGCTGTGATGATTATTAATTGTGAAGCCGCTCATCACTAACTGTTGTTGAATGGTGAGGGAATGTCATACTCTAAGGAGCACACATGGAAAGTTCAGCATCTATTTAGATTTAAGAGAGGACAGTTGCAACAGGTTGTCTTGTAGTAAGTCCTTGCATACACAGCGTTTACGCTTGGCTAAGGATACAGGTTACAGTTAGTAATTATGGAGGTGAAAATTCAACCTGTCATGAACATTTTTGGCAAGAACAGACTAAGATGGGGACTTTCTATCTATGTATTTTCAAAAAAAGGTGTGTGGAAATGGCAAATCTATCAGTAACAGGTTCTGCCTCTGAACTAAGATTTGAACAGTTTAAAATGCCAGTGGAATCACTTCCAGCATATATTTACCATTGATGATCTTCTTTGCCTTTGCTTTAGAGTTTGTAAAGCCCCAGATTAATTGTGCTTTACTTCGTCATTTACACAAGACAGCCACTTGTTGCAGTTGGGTCAGAATAATCTCAAAACAGTCTTTAAGGCAGAGCAAAGACACCATGCCAGTGTTTGTCAAATACTACCATTCATTTTTGCCACCTTTGGTTGGTTAGAAGCCAGTAGTGACTTTTTTTTCTTTTTCTTTTTTTCTTTTTTCTGTGCTTTTAGGGAATAAAATGGTCAAGACTTCCAGAGACCAACATTAAGACAGCTGTTGGCAACGTCCAGCAGAACTGATGGTGTTCCTGGAAAGCCGTGTATAATGCTACACATTAGAGAGTGCCATCTACTGGCACTTTTTCCTCTAAATTATACCAATATGAGTGCCCTGCAAGAGAGAGACAATCTCACAGTGATTCTTAATTCTCACATTTCTAAAAATGTTTAAAACAAGTCTGTCAGACTTGATTGTTCCTAAATAGTGTGCTAATTTTTTTCATCTCATCTTTAGACCTTTTGGCCTATCTCTTCTGCAGGAAATTTTATAATCAATTTCCTAATATGCATGACAAATCTATTATTAAATAGGCAATTATCAAATTACAAATTATAAAATGATCATATTATGTTCCATTAGTGGTTTCTAATGGAAATAAAAGCTAGAACATACAGCTGATGAAGGTCAGTTAACATACTGAATATGACAATTAAAACAATAATCAATAGGCAACTGTTGCCAGTTGCAGTTTGCAGTTCTGTAGTGATGAGCTCTACATGTCCACGCAATATTCCAAATTGATTTTTCACTTTCTCGCACCGAATAAGTCACTAGGATATTCCATACACCCCTTGACATTTTGCAAAGCTGTTTTAGCCACCATTTCCATTGTGTTTTCAACAAAGCACTCAATGTGTCATGGAAGGTGGGAGACCTCTTTGGCTTATGAAGTTTCATTTCAGCATATGTACTTGCTTGGCAATAGTGTAATCATCCTCTGTGTCCTGTACTTTTCACAAGTGTTTATACAGAATCACAAAATCATTTAGGAGAGACCTCCAAGATCACCTCGTCCAATCTATGACCTAACACTAACAAGTCCTCCCTATCACTAAGGAGTATCTATCATTTTGGCATCAAGCTAGCTGATTCAAAAGCCTTCTGGGACAGCCATACAGCAATACAAATTATCTTTAAGATATAGAAGCCTTTTAATTCCATGAAGAGTGTGTGCTAATGGGGTAAGGAATAGAGCTAAAGACTTAAAACTTTAAAGGATACATAAGGTAACCATGCCAACATTATAAAGAAATTCCAATCTATGGATATAAGGAAAAACAAAAAAAAAAAACATTGATCAAGATAAAAGTAAAAAACAGTTTTTTCAAAACTTGGAAATTAGTTCTCAGCTATGTATTATCCTGTGACTCCACACCACCAAAATGATGTACATGTTTAAGATTTATTCTTCTGGATGTGATAAGGTGGAATAAGTTTCTTTCAGTGCATAGAAGCCCCCAGATACTTCTAAGTTCAATGAACTTCAAATATATCACACTATTGCAGAAGAGAATACCAACTAGTTGCACACATTCTTCGCAGAGTAACTTGATGTGGCTTCCAAGATGCACAGACAAATCTGTATTTTGACATTGACAGTTCAGCCCTTAACTCTGAAAGTACATCACATATACATTTGCACAGCATAAGGAGGTGTTTGCACAATTGTATCTCTGAGTTGATTAGAAAGAGTAAATCATTGGAAGACTGAATTAATAACATAAGAAGAATAAAGGTCATGACTGAACCTGAGATCCAAAAGTAATGTACCTTGCTTCTAAAAAAGAGTAGACAGAAAACAATCACTTCAGCTCAATGCATCTTAACAGCAGATGCTTTTTGGTTGTTAATTAAATATGTATGATTCTTTGCATCACAAGCCATCCTCAAGGATACTAATGATAGCTTGATCTAAGACAAGCAGAGTCGATTTTGGTGGTCTACAATCTTGCTGTAAAATGAACAAAGACAAGTTACAAGCTGATATTACTTTGTTCCCTTAAGGAGAGACTGGCTTAATGGACAATGTGTTTCTGCTGGAGGAAAGCAAAAAAATGCAAACAGGAAATAAATGTTTAGTTTACTAATCTTTGGTTCTTTGCAGAGCTCTGTGAACAGCTTTCAGTAAGTGACTTCCTTGCTCATGTGAAGTCTTTAGTGTTTAGGATGAGTTTGTCTGAAAAACTTCATTCTTTCTCTCTTACATAGCACTGAGTAACTCTTCTCATTTCTAAAGAGTTTTGCTGTTGAAGTTTTACAAAATTCCATAGAGTCTGAGGCTTTTTTTGGTTTTGCTGGACTTGTGGATCCATTAGGTGTGCAAAGGTACACCCAGCTGCTTCCCAGGGCTGGGCAGAAATGAAGATAGCCCTAAGAGTGACTCTGCAGTGGCACCCACAGCAGTGTGCTTACGAGTGAGCTTGGAGGGTTGAAGGTTTCCACGTGCTTTCAGTGTTGCCTGCTGCACTGAAGCCTTATGGGTGTCCTATTGCTTTGCTAGCCCTGGGATGGCACCATTGACCTTTGTTTGGCAGAGGATTAGGGCAGTGCCATTTGCTTAGGGGCCTCTCTGCAGAAGTCCTTGCAGCTGGTGGGCTCCACCTGCCCTATCTGGCCATTCAGAGGTCCTGTCAAGCACAACTGCACCCCACATGTGATGTGAAGTGCATATTCATATGGTTTTTATGAACAGGGATCTCTGTGGGTCCTTTGTACAACTCCCCATTAAACCAGACGCGAAGCAACGGGAGAATCTGTGCTGCAGCACACTGCGGCTGTAGAAAGCATAAACAAAGCAAGGTAGTGATCAATTAACTGTTGGCAGGTCTTTGCGAGTGTTCTGTGGGGGACAGTGTTCTGGGCACAAGTGCATTTGGGCAACCACATTATTTTTGGCCTACATTTGTCCCTGTGTTTTCAGTCAGAATTGATATTGTTCACTTTGAAATTGCTGTGTGCTGCTGGTGAAGTGCACAGCTGAACAGCTGTTCCCTCTCAAGACAAAGGAGGCTGCACTTCAGGACATGTTGAAGTGATTTCTGATTGTAAAGCATTTTGGGGTCTTTCAGACTGAAAGGCATTTTTACCACTTGTGCAGCCACTGGTCTGAAGGGAACAGATAAAAAGTTCCCTGGAGCTAGTAGAGACAAAACTTGACTTGAAATAGAACTTCTGGAGAGTTTCCATTCTTCTTCATTTCAATCTGTAGAGTATAATGGCTGGGGTTTATACATAATTCTCTTTAGGGCATGCTCCCAGTGTAATTAGTGACAAAACCTGACTTGAATTAATGAATAGGATAAGGCTTTAGGGATGGTCATGCAGCAAAACTTCTCAGCCTAATGAATCGATTTCCATTGAATTGGCTATAAATATAATATCATTAATAATGAATTGGTTCTTTGTAAGGATACCAGTAGACACTAGAAATGAGCAGATGTTACTTTTTTTGCTTCAGAGGCAAGTATGCTTGGTTGTTTCCCCAGTAACTTCTTTAATGATGTTGGCAGAATTTGCAATGAGCAATGTGGCTCTGTCTTGGACAGACATAAGCAGCAAGTGCTTTGCAGCCGTGATGGCTCCAGCTGTAGTTAAAGCAAAGGTCCTGCAAATGGCATGCCTCATCACCCCTTCCACAGAGGAAAGTGTTGAAGGGTACTGACAAAACAGAAATATTCTTGCAGGCACCGTCTTTCTAATCTTCCTGAAAATTGTCCCTGCATAGATAAGGGCTAAGTTAATAATGAAAAGGACATCCAAAGCAGCAACAATATTAACAAAAAATATTAACAAAAATAGTAATTATTTGATATGGAGGCTGGAGCTGACCCCAAGAAGATAATTTCAACACTCTTAGTGCCTTGTAGACTCCACTCCTCCACACTGGGAAAGGGATTTCTGAAATGCTATACTGCCACTGGTGGTGTTCCCATTTGGAAATTCCATAATGTAGTGCCAGTTCTTTCATGTTTGGTGTAGAGGCTGTGATTTTTTATTCTTTATTTTTCTTGTTCTATAGACTAAGTTCTTTCTGTCACATTCAGAAGTCTGTAGGAGACATCTCCATTTGCATCTAGGCTGCTAATTAAGACCAGAAGAAACCCCAAAACAATTGGATGAGAAAAATCAAAATTATCATTTTGATTCTCATAAATATTCTATGAGCAGCAGCCAAACCTTATTCACTGTGTTTTCTCTTGTTTGCAAAGTTCAAAGCTTGGGAAGTTCAGAGGACTTCCCGTTCCTAACATGCATATGACAAAACCTTTATTTTCCTTTCACACAGCTCCAGGAACGCTCCAGTAACAGATGAGGAAGTCCAGTAATGCTCAGTTGATTTCATTAGAAGTCTCAAAAGAAATGTCCTTAGAATTGCACATGCATATTCCTGCCAATAAAACCAGAATTTTTGAGCCCAAATACTTGTTTGTTATGTGGAAAAGACTGATTGTCTGAACTGCAAAAAATTCACAACTTAGTGAATTCCAATTGAAAGGGAAAGGGACTAACATTTGTGAGAATCAGGTCATGCTTATTCAGATGCTTGAAAAATAATCTAGTTATCTAATATCTAAGCATGCTTGTTCCAAAATGCTTATCGTGAAAATGTATCTCTTTGTAGGCATTTTTAGAGACAAGAAAAAGTGCGTTTGTTTTTTCAAACATGGCTTCTGTTTGAAGCTATCTTAACTGAGCCTGCAGTTCTGCCTCAGAAAGAAATTGTCAAAGAAAACACACAAAGATTTAGAATGGTTAAAAAATATGTCTTCAAATATGGAGGTCCAGTTAAATTCCCTGAGTTCTGGCAGCTATTAGCTACTGAGAAAAATAAGGAAAATGAATAGGTTGATTTTCATGTATTTATGCAGATTTAAGGAAGAAAAAAAGACATCCATCCAAGGCTCTGTGTTTCTACTATCATTAACCACACAATAAATGCGTTCTCACAAACTTAAATAGTAACTTCAACAGGAATTAATCCAACGAGCCAGCTACTTACAGGGAGTCCTGGGGGACAGACGAAGTAGTAAAATAAGTACCTGTGCATACTCTGGAAAACAGTAAATCTCCACTTCCCAGCAGCATAGCACTCCCACTTCTAGCCTACAAGAAGGACAAAATGCTCAGCCAATCTTATAAACTCATTATTATATAAGATTGAACATTTCCTGTCCTGATTATTTTGTTAAGTATTATTTTGTTATGTTGTTAAGTGGCCAGTGCTATTTTGGGTGGCAAAGAGAACTTTCTGCTTTGGAGGGAAAAAGAGAGCCTGGCTGACTGTGCTAACAGTCAAAAGATGACCAAAGGTGAGGGATGTATGGAGTAACTTTGTGGGTCACGGTGGAAATAAGCCAGCATACAGAAAAGAAGAGGTTTAACAGAGGTCTACTTCAAGACACAAAACAAGGATGTGCACAAGTAATGGGCTGCAGTTGTTATGCAATTTTTGCAAATGTGGGTAGTCCTTTATGTATTATATGGTGTATTGAATGTATTCATAAAACCATACATACTAATGCAAATGAAAAATTTACCTTATCAAAACATGCAAATAGCCCGAGTGGTACACTATAATTTATCTAGAACTAAAGAGTGCTGAATGCTGCAGCAGGAAGATACAAAATCCATGAACATTCACCTGTGCAACACTGCACTGTGGGGGAAAACTACCTGGCCACGGTCAGTGATCAATAAACGTCCAAAGCACCAAGATTGGTAATGTTTTGTGCAGCTACAAAACATGACCTCACATTCTACAGTTGTTTTGCTACTGCGTTTAGCACACTGAGATATGGCAGGGAAACGCACCGTCAGATTTCTGTGCAACAAAAATGCAAATACAAAGATTTGTTGTTGGTGGTGTTTTTTTTTTTCATTCTGGTCACAGTGTTTTTGAAGTCAAAGACATTTATAAATAAGCCTCTAAGTCTGGAAAGGATATAGATGCAGCTATGAAATAATTATTACAGCTATAGTAAAAATTCTGAGCCTTACGAAGGAATTCTTCAAAGGCTCTATATTAACAAAGGAAAAAAAAATATTTTCATATATTTTTTCACTGCTTTTGTAAGTTTTATGAGAAACTGATAGGGTTTCATTATGGAAAGCAGTTTTTGGATGTTAATTCTCTGCTCATCTGTCTCCCCAAGCCCCTCAGACATTAATTAAACTTTTATAGACATTCAAACTAACATCTAAACATTCCAACTCAGAGCAGCTTAAGTACAGCCTCCAGCTATATCTGGCCCAAATCCACCAGAATGGCTCTATGCCTAATCCTCTGTTCCAGCTATTGATTGTTCTTGACCCCTTTTTCTTTTACTTTTATCATCTATTATCTTAAATGGGCTTATTCTGTCCCCATCCAATTTTGTCCACCAGTGTAACTAATTATTATTTTTTGTGTACCCCACTTTCCTGTGGCCAGCTAGTATTCTTCACAGTAACACTTTCAGAGACTTGAAATAGCTTGATCATTTGACTTTATCAAAGTTACACAACGGGTGACTGTAGCTATTTGAGCCTGTGCTTCCAGATGGGTTGTGATCAATAGATGGGATGTGACTCATAACTAACTAGATATTTGGCCTTTGAAGCGCAATGTTGCAGCTCCTTAGAAAGTGTTCCAGACCCTATTGTTTTGAAGGGAACTGCATGCTGGTGACTGGTAAGGAAGAGATGCAAACCATCAAAGCTGAAGAACATTTCAGCTTAGGTTTGCTGTTTGAGTTTTACATTTGCTGCTGTCTCCCACTACATTTTATACTTCTGGATGCACTATGGCCTGTACAATGTCTCAGATCCCATTAGCATCAGTGGAGTTTAGAGAGTGATTCAGCTAGATCTCAGTTGCATACATTTGGACCTTAGACAAGCAACACATACCTGGGGACACCGCAGACAGGTAAAATTAGCTCAGCTGTGTTGTGTGCAGGTATAAAGATCTACCTACCCACAACGGTTGCATTAAAAAATGTTCTTTAATGGAGAATTTAGAAAATATTTTCCAGCACACTGAGGACCCCTCAGCTCAACTCTCTGGGTAATGTTTTCTAGACGTACAGTTAGCCCTCTTTTTTTTTTTTTTTTTTTTGCCATTCACAAAAATATATAGCAACAAAATAATATTGCTTTCTGGGATAAAGCCCAGTTTTGTTAGTAGGTAATTTAAGCTTGTGATAGAAAGCTTCATATGAAAAGAAGACTCTGTCTCTGGCCACCAGTCGATTCCAACAGAAATAGCAAGAGGGTTGTGAGAGCCTTGGAAGTCATTAGTCTGAGAGCATTTGCAATTTTAAAGCATATTAATGAAAGAATTTTTCCATGCACATTGCTTTATTTTTGTTTAATTTTCTGAATCTTATTTTTGTGTGTGACAGAAATGTCCCTTGTTTATATATTCCCCTGTGAAAAAAAAAAAAAATCTCTATTTTCCTTACTTGTCAAAGTGTTTCTTAAAGTGTAAAGTAATACATGACAGTATCCATGATGCTAGATTTCTGAGGAGGACATAAGCTCTTATCAATGTTTAGCAGCTAGTTTTGACAGTGGGATGTCAGGCAGTTGTACTACAAGGCCTGGCATCCCCGGAAGGCAGGATCAGATGGGGCCAGGGAGAAGGAAGCCAAAGCCTCTGTGCCTGAAGGTCCACCTGGCTTAACTATGACAGAAAGACAAGTAAGATCTCAGCTGGGATTGTAACAACTATATTTAGAGAAATATTAATGACTGTATCATTTAATCAAATTAAGCAAAGTCTTACATGTTCAACAGTTATGGAGGATTAAGAATACTGAATTAAAAACTGAAGCCTGAATTCAGATGGCTCAGTTTGTCTCAGTCATTTTAAATAAGTTAAATCAGACCAGCAGCTACATACTACACGAGGGAAACTTTGTTATAGTTCACAATGGTAGTTATAGCTCTTCCGGTGTGTAACTGTGTAATCATTACACTTCACTAATCACATTCCATAAAGAGGTAGTGCTATTTACTAGTACTGGCTGGAAAATGTTAACAGCTCCACTCTTTAGAGATTATTCGTATCCCCAAAAGCACCATTACCCTTTTTACTCCAGGCTTTTACTAAAAGGAAAACTTCAGGTTTAATGTTTTGTAGTTACATTACTAGATATGTCAAGCAAACTCTCCGGCATTTTTAAAATAACTGATACTGCAGGCTGTTTATACATAAAGCTAATAGTTATGATTATGGTTATTGCTCATTCTACATTCAGCAAAACTTACAGAAATGAGGAGAGAATGACTTTGTGTGAAACCTACTGGCCAAAAGCTACTGGCAGCTCTGTTTAAAAAGCTTGTTACCGAATCTTATTTTCTAATCAAGAACAGGACATTAAATTTACACAGTAAATGTACTGAAGCATAAAGAACTGATTATTTAGATCAGTCTTCTGTTTAGAAAGGGAGGGAAGTCAAACGGTGTGTATCTACAAAACGCAGTTTTTATGAGGGTTGAACATTAATCCTGGAACCTGCCACTTCACAGTTTTGATATATTAAAAAAGCTGTTAGATAAGTGTGGCAGTTGCCAAAGCAAATTAATTAAGAAAGGAAATGATAATATTTTACTTTTTTTTTTTTTTTGGTAAAATATCATGAAGTTAAAAAGCAAATGCTGAAAGATTTTCCCCAGCCCCCTAATCCTCATTCATTTTGGTGAAGATTAATGATGAAAGATCTAACAGAGCCTCATTAGATGCCAAAAGAAATGGCATACATGTTAACATCCCTCTAGGAGCCGTGGCTGTGACTCCAGGAACTTAATTTATAATTCATTCTAACATGGTTAAGACTTCTTAGTGTTTCCTCCTGAATGTTACAAGACAGGCTCTAAATATCAGAAACTGCAAAACTGTACAATAAATAAGATCAAGCTGTTCCTTGCACCAGAGAACTAGTATAGAAGCTGTTTTTTTCTCTCCTTTCTTCTGTCATCTTCATCTTGCTTAAAATACACAGTAAGAGCTCTGCCAATTGGGATGTAAAATGCCTTCTTGATTGTAGCATATAATTAAAACTTCCCTTTCTGCTTTTTTCCACACCAGTTTATAAAGGACCTACTTGAATTTGAGGCAAAAAATAAGACATCTGGCTTCATGGCTTTGTGTGGGATGAAGCTAGTTATATTCCTTTTTTTTAATATATATTTGTACTGAGTCAAGCCTAAAATAATGAACACTCCTTACCCACTGGAATATATCCCTTCATGCTGAGAAGTGAAATAAATTCTGCCACGATCACTGAAAACATGCCAGAACCATTACTGCACATCACGCTACTTTGGCCCATTACCGAATGTATTACAGTCCTATACAAAAAATGGCTCTTCAATATGAAAAAACTCAAACTCCCAAAGCTTTTTCTTCCAGCTCCTGCTTGTGGCTTTAATTAAAAAATAAAACAGATTAACACTACTATTACTACTACTACTCCAGCATGTTGTATGAGAGACAGTTTGCAATAATACCCTAAGTATTTTTCTAGAGCATGCCAGAACTACAGGTTTTAAACTGCTGAAAACACTTTTGCTTGGTCAACATCATCACAGCCATGCACTTACACATCGTCCTTGGTGAGAGTCACAAGGGTGCTTTACAATAAAGCTCATTAAAAACAATCAATAGTTAAGAACTGCTAAAAGCAGCAGCAAACATATTTCTTTGATGCAGTTTTAAACACTGGAACAGACCAGATGGTTTTAAAATAGTGGTCAAAAGTAAGTTTAAAAATCGAACAACATAATCAGAAAAATGCCTAGGTTCTTCACATTTCAAGGTCATAACCAGGGCAAACAAAGCTGTTGTCTGGTTCTGACAGCAAAAGAAAGCCATAAAATGTGGCCTGTGAGAGCTGATGAGGTACACTGAAATATAGCCACCCTTGCTGCACAAAGTGAATGAATTGATGGTGGGATGAGGGGTAATCCCTCACCCACCATTGTGCCTCGTGAGTAATGGGGAAGCTTGCCAGCATCCAAGTGACCTCCAAAAACCTGGGCAGAGGGGATCCGGCTCTGCCAGGAGGGACACATCTCTGTGCTGTGATCCCCAAAAGTGCTTTATTCAGTGACAAAGCTAAGCGGCAACCCAGCCACCTCAGAGCTTTGCTTTCCCAGTGATGACAGCGGTGGGACTGCCCCGCCATGTTGCTCCATGGCCTAGCTGCGGGCAGGCTGCCGTGTGTGCTCCTGGGCCACAAGCTGGGGCTTCTGTCTCACGGGCAGGGAACGGGCCCTGTGCGCTCGCAGGACTTTCCAAGAGCACTTTGCACAAAAAGTACGCTGGTCTCCCTGACCGGCAGTGCAGGTAGAGGAGGTTAATCCCAATAAGTTGCATGCACACAGCTTAAAAAGCCCGGGGCTGAGGTGACGACAAACACACCAGCCTTTATTTCACTTTGTGCGATGAGGAGAGCAAGATAC
The DNA here is from genome assembly GCA_013399115.1 of Anseranas semipalmata. Taxonomy (NCBI): domain Eukaryota; kingdom Metazoa; phylum Chordata; class Aves; order Anseriformes; family Anseranatidae; genus Anseranas; species Anseranas semipalmata. The sequence continues at coordinate 647,306 of VXAA01006847.1, read as the reverse complement.
TGAATGGTCACAATTTCAAGCGCCTCCTGAATTTTTAAAAACTCCTCTGTCTCCTCTCTTGAGGACATGTTAAGTAGAGATTGCCATGCATGGTAAAGGGGTGTCTCAAGCACATGGCATTGTTACATCTCGCAGAGGCCTGGGCTTTTACCAAACGTACTCCTCCGTCAGACAGTGATGCAGTATATAAAAGCCGATACGCTTCTAAACAAGATTTGAAGTGACAGCTTTTTGCATACCCATTACCCTACAGGTCTGACTGCTGTCTCCTGTGGTGACACTGACAGACTGTGTGCAGCAGGGAGGATAAGGAGCGGGGAAGGCGCAAGAGAGCCTTATTACCAGATTCACTATAAATGCACATAGGTAGCTTTCCTCTGCAAACAACTGATGATTTCCTTTTAATCCATCACTATGTTTTCAGAGTTTCTTTTCTGCTTGAAATGTGACTGTGAAAAATTGTCAAGTTTTGCAGAACAAATCCACTCCCTGTGTGTATCCAGTCACATCTGCTAACCACAGTGATGAAGCATTAGCTAGTTCTCAACTGAAATGTTCTGGCCTTCTTCCAAAGTATTTTGGTTTTCAGCCTAAAAACAATAATGTTCAGTTATGGTACATAGTTTTTAAATAAAAAAAGAAAACTTTTTTTTTTTTTTCCTAATGAAAGCCCTCAAATTTTGGTTCGGTCACAAACACAATTTCTTTGTCAGAAGGTGGTTTCTGTAGAAAATATTACCAAGACAAAATATTACCCATATTACCAGGTATTGGCTCCATTTACAGCCAGTGAAGCAGTGCAACCTATTAAAGCTATTAAAAAATATATTTTTTTTGCCTGTTTTGAGTTTTTGGCATTAGTTGCTACTGCATATAAGAAGTTTTTTGCTAAATAGCATGAGGGATGGGAAGAAGCATTAAAAGCTGTGAAGTGAAGTTGGCACATACCACAAGGAAGGGCTCTAATATGGGGTTGCCATCTTGGGCATCAGGGTGATCTTGTGAGGAGACAGCATTCATATCGCAGAAGCTGTTGCATGGCTTGCTGCTTATCTAGCGAAAATTAACACCTGGAAGGACTGGGAAAACTGATATCCAATAGCACGTGCCTGCTTATTGTCTACCTGTCTGGCTACCTTCTCTTAGGGTGTTATTGCCAATAATCAGTTGCCTCTGCACATCCATTCCATCCGGGGTAGCTATGTTTCCCTTAAGAATGATAAGTCTTGAATATTTCCCATAAATTCACAATTTCTACCTTGGCATTTCGATATGCTTAAGTAGGGTTTTGTAGTTTACTCTAATGAGCATAAGTTAGAGTGTTAACTTTTCCCTTGGACACAGACATATTTCCTCCTAATCATCACATTACTTAAGGAGTGTGAAGCAAGCAGGAGAGTTCCTCATGTAAAAGCAGATCTTAACACTGATTCTTGGAGGAAGATTTATATCTCTTCACAAGACCTCTTAAGGGCCCGCAGATTTGAAAAAGAGGAACAGAGTAGATATCATCTTTCATAGAGAAAGAAATATCATCCACCTCTGTGGAAGAACAATCTCACAAAAAGCAAGCATAGTGTGTTCTCCTTCCAGTCCGTATCTTATCAGTTTGGCAGATTGCAGATTGCCTGCAGACATCCTGTCTGGACACACCAGGGAACATGGTAATCATCTTACTTGCATTCAGGCATGCAGCATCCTGAAGTATGTGTCTCTGATCATGCTGGAGGTCTGGCTTAAAGGCTTGCAGGCTGAACAGCAGGTAAGCTGAACAACCATACAACTGCCCTATATGAACAGTACTGATGCATCCATTATTGCAAATCGGGAGATCCTGCATTTTCCCGCTGGATCTTAGGAGGGCTAACAGATATATCTGCTACTTATGGAAGGCAGAGGAGTAAAACTCAGATAAAATGACATCAAAAATACTGAGAAGATACCAGCAAAAGAAAATCAGTGTTAATAAGATACAAGGAATATGGAAAAACAAAGTGCTGGCTTCCAAAGGCGAGGGAACTGTGTTTGAGCAAAGAGAATAGGTAGGGTCTGTACACATTAATTCAGAGAGAAACTATATTGGACCCCCAGTTTCTGTCCCTAGCAGTCTTGCAGTGAGTAGCAGTTCAAAGAGGAGAACAGACACACTCTTGCTCAGCTGCTGCCATGACTAGGGCTCATGGCATTAACACCCTGCCTCAGGGAGAAACCTGGATCATCATATCACCATAGGTGGTGTAGAGATGGCTTTTGGGTATGCTTCCTTCCTTAATCCTCACTGGCAAGCTAAGGAGAGGTAGATTGGGACATCAGAGAAAATGCTTCTAATACAGTTTAAAAATTTTAAGTCTTAAGATAGCTGATGGTGTGATGGATAGCAATTGTTTAACAGATTTTTAAACAATTCTGTCTCACTATAATAATACAGTAGGAATTTATTTTTTTTTAACTCAAGAAAAGATTCCACAGAATGATTTGTAAAGCTGTCGTTTTGAAACTTGCGAACATTTTCATTTTTCCGCCTAACATTTATTTCATGCCATAGAAGTTACTTGTTTATGTTCCTCTACGTGTTTTGTATACTAAAGACTTCATATTGCATGTGGATATGTTCTTAAAAATATGAACATAACTCTAACCTCTCACGTATTCGCAGCTCTTGGATTCAAGTTTCTGCCAAATTTCTAGCCTTCTACCAGTTTTGGTTGGTTGTCTTTACAACCAAATAAAAGAAGTCATGGTACCATAGATTCATCATTGACATCAGTAAGAGCATGGTCAGACCTTTGATTAATGTAGAGCAAAATATGCATTTGTAAAATGATGGGGGCTGACTTTGATTTGACTTTGAATCAGACCTCTGTGGAAAAATACATTCAGCAACTGAAAGAAATTCAACATTATAGTAAAGTCATTTGTTCACCAGCTGTTAAAAATAAATAGCTATACAAATGATGTGCCATAAACTAAGACTACTGTTATGCATAAGAATGTCTATTTTTCTTTGATGATTGTTCTTCGTGTTGTGGTAAGGTTGTGAATGTGAACTTTCTTAGGAAGGCTCTGTCATTATAGGTGACATTCATTAATTGTGCTTTTATGCAACCCTCATGCCACCTAAAATAATTTCAGGTCTTTAGTAAAAGATAACTGTAGTTCTTCTTCCTGTAATACTTCTCCAAGCTATAAAGAAGAGACTTTTAGTTGTCCTACCACCTCCCAGGAAAATAAAAAAGTTTATCACTGAGGCTACATTGATGTTCCATCCAACACACACATAACCTAATGGAAAATGTGAAATAAGCTTAATGAGATGTAAACGAAAAGTTACATTGTCTTGTCTTGATAAGGAGAATGTTTAGTATGAGAAAAGTAATGGTGCTACCCACTTACTTGGTGCCTTTTGATGAAATTCTTTGAAAGAAATTTTCATGTGTTTTGCCTTTGTGAATTATGGCAGGTCAGTATTAATTTCCATCCTGCAGGGAAGCAAACTGAAATGCACAGAATTTGGGAGTTATCCAACTGTGTACTGAGGCACTTGCATGGAGCTGTGGCTGGAATGCAGCACTCCCTTTGCTCTGATTCAGTAAACACTATTCTTCTCCGTATCACCCAATTTCTAGTAAGGATTTGTTGAGTAAAATGACATACAGAGTTTTCTGTTTGAATTATTTGACAGTCATCTTTCACTTAAAGTTTGATATATAATTCTTCACAATCTTTATTCGTATGCAAAATACAAAGTAGCAGAGCTGAAAAAGATAAATTTTAAAAATACAGTTTGCAGTATTCAAGCACATCATTTTTTCCCCTTAAATTATTGACTGCAAAGACTTTTCTGCATCAAGAGCTGAGGGAAGATAGAAAAGAAGGCATTCATCACTGAACTTTATAGACAGACCTAAATTTTAGCAAGGCCCCTGATAAGTGCCATTTGATTGCAGGTTTCTGCCTACCTTGCAGTATATGCTAGGAGAAATGCATTGTAACAAATTAAATAGGAAGATGAGCAACTTAGTGAATGGGAAGCATCCACACGAGAAGCTGTGTCATACTGAATAGAAATATTAAGTGGAATCCTGTATGTTGTCGGTCTGCGCTTGTACCTCTGAGGCACGTAATATATGAGAATGATTCCAGGGAAGGCATGAACTGTGATCTGGTTCATCCTGCAAACAGCATAGAAATGAGAAAACTAATGAGCTTCGGGTGAAATATGAAGGGATTTCAATCAGATGTATAACCGGTCTGACATAAGGCTACTGTCTTTTCACTCTGACAGACTGAAAGCAACAAAAAATTACTAGCGCAATGTAGGAGTTCAAACGGAAGACAGAACACTGAAAAACCTGGCAATAAGAATATGTAGCATTTCTACTTGAGGATGAAATAAAGTAACTCAGGTTTCTTCTCTCTCCCGTTCAAAGCACTTTTTATTTGTGAAGCTAAAATTGAGAATCCTGGCTTCATAGGAGTTTAAGCTGATGGCAGGCTGTAATGATCTATGCTTACTGTATGTACACACAGCATTAAGAGAAGGCAATGTTATTCAAATGAGCCTGTGGTTTACTAGATGAATTTAATTATTTCTGGTTTGTTTTTGCCCCTAGGGTTTAGTTTTTGATGGAAGAAATTCAATATTAGTACTTAGATGACTTGCAGTATACAAGCAACACTGCTGAGAGTGTACCAAAAGTGGTGTTCAATTATAGCTCATTGAAGTCAGTAAGGACAATGAGGTTACATCTGTTATTCACAACCTTCAGTGGAGAAAACTAGGTTGCACATAAACTGAATATATAGGAAAAAAAAAAAAATGATGAGATCAAGTATGGGTACAACTTTCAGTAGGTACCTATAGCCTAAGATTTTTTTTCCCCCACAATAAGTCACAATAATTTCTCACAATAATAGAGAAAGGTCACAAACTCAGCAAAGTCTGTAATTCCAAATATCTCACATCTAAGGTGCCCACAGTTAGTTGTTTCAGCAGGGATGATTTCTGGAAAGAAACACAGCAGAAATTTTGTAAAGGAGAATTCTTTCCTTCATCCCACATTAAACCTCCCCAAATTTCTAACTGCTTTTGAAAATCAGTCCTATAAGTAGAAAGCAGAGGGACATATAGGCAGGAATTCAAAGAAAACTAAGTCTTCATACTGTCATGAATCCTAGGTAAAGAAAGCTAAAACATTTTCATGTTTAGTGGAAGGAAAGAGCCAGTATTTATATGGATGAGGTCTGGCAAGTGAGCTCTGCCTAGGCTAAGGAGCATTGAGGTCAGTGCTCACGTAGATTTACAATAGTACATCTCTACAGGTACATGCAGTTGTTAGCAATTAAAAAAAAAAAAGGTTAACTTTTAGCTGCTGCTTTGCCTGAATTGCTTCCCAGGCAAAAGCAGGAATGAGTGGGAGAAGGAGGTGCGCAGCAGAGGGCTTTCAGTGCTAGATGGCCTAGCTAATGTTTGTGCACTTGCATGGTTACCTAAACAGTAACTAACCCAACTGAGTCAATATGAAAATGCTTTACTGAAGGGTTAGAGTATTAGAGAGGAGAAACATGCAAAAAAGATCCCCTCCTTCTTCAACAGATGCTGCTGCCACGTACAGATGTGTGAGGGAAAATGCTGGCACTGTCTCTCAGTTGCTGTGGGATGGGAAAGAGATAAAGGAGATAACGTGAGAAATGTGTCATTACCCTCCATCATGTTTTGTTGTAATGGAACATCTTCACATTTTGAGGAGACTTTGTGACTAAGCCACAGCCCAGAAAGCCCCGTGGAAGAGCAAGGACTGGCCAGTGAAGACCAGCTTGTGGCCAGCACGTGTTCCCTGTGCTAGCAGGTCCCCGTGCAGCCGCCTGGCCTGGTGAAGCTGTGCTTGTCGGTCTCTCAGTCACCTTGTAGCTGTCCCTGGAAGCTGTCAGCAGGCCCACTACCCATAAGTAGGATCACCTCCCTCATAAAAATGGGGTGACATTCTCTGGCATTGTCTATATACTTAAAAAAAAATTACAGAAGCAGCAAGAATGTCATTGCAATGAAAGACATGAGAAATTAGTCATTCCATTAAAAGGCAAATACAGAGAAGTTAAATACATGTCTAAGATGTATTTTGATGCCTATGATTTCTGTCTGACTTTGAAGTGTTTTCTGGTTATCAGACTGACCTGTCAAACTGACTGCCAAGATACCCTACACAGCCTTCCAGCACTGGAAGCAACTGCTTTAGCAACTTTATCCTAAAATCTGCCTTCTCTGGAGTTGAGACTGACTTGGAGCTGAAGGTTCTCCCTCAGTTCACCTTACTGAGATTTTGTTTGCAAATGAATTGGCCTGTGAGACTTTTCACAGACCTTTATAAGTAATTGAATTTGTGCCATTGCTCGACTCACCACTGCATTTTCTTGGGTTCATTTTTGTCTGATAATGTTTTCCCTTTTGTTACTTAACAATGTTTTTGGAATCTTCCATCCAGCTGGGAGGACATCACTTGTCTGGACATTTTAGCTGCCACAAAACCGACCACATTTACAGAACAGAAATATGTCTTTTCCTGGCAGACAGATGGATGTCACTCTGAAGATACATGTTTAAGAACATAATTTTTAATGCCATGTAACTTCCACACTAGTCATTATTTTGACATCTGAACAAGAATGATGGATATGGCTCATTGGAAGTCCTTGATAGAAATTAGTTATAATGATAATAAATAAGCTTGGAGTATTGCTATGTCTAGATCAGGTGATCTTGAATTACAGCTTGTTGGGTTAGCGAACCTCCAAAATATAATTTCTATGTGTATCACCTTTAGCCCCATTAGTGTTTGTAAGAAGTGCTTGTAATGTGAAGGGGTTGTTTATTAGCCGTTTTCAAAAGAGGAACATTGCTCGTCACAGCTGATGTAGCATGTCGGTGCTCGGGCTCCATGCACAAGGTGTGAGCCTATGGGACAGTCCTGGGGGACCTCCTCAGTGGCATGGCTCTGGATACACATTTCAGGTGCCACAGCAGCTCCTTCCACTGGAAGGAGCTAGTAGCGACCAAAAATGACAGACAGAGTGATTCGCACCAGCTTTATTTTTAACAAACCTGCTTTGTCAGTCATTGGAAAACCATCTGTGGGCTGCTTAACCTTGATCATAATCTGTTTCTCCTGGTTGCTGAGGCAACTTTGTGCTGGAAGGTGTTGGAGTGGATATAAATCCTCTGGTGGGACAGGTCTTCTTGGGTCACAGTCCCGGCTTACTTACAGTACGGTGTCAGTTTCTGTTTGTTCAAGGCAGTGAGGAATGTGTTTAAGTTAATTATTACTTGGGATTTCTGTATAACTAAGTCTCTAACATACAAAAACATTGTTAAACACTTCAGGCAGCACCCAGGCTTCTCTCATTTTCCTTTACTTATGCAAGTTATTAAAAGATTGATTCAGCCATGCATATTCACAATCAGTTGTGCCTAGTTATGCAAATGGGATTATGTCATAGGATCTTATTTGCCAGGTGGAAGGTTGGAAAAATACAATTTAAAATTTTCTCCTGCTTTTACATTTCCTAGTAACTAAGGAATGTGTATAGCAATAACACTTGTTGCGATTCTGTAGTGCACCTGAAAGTCTGTTTGTTTTTCTTTCTGATCTACTTACTGTTTTTGAGATGATAAATAGTAGCATATGAAGAATTTTCCTAAGCATGTCAAATGCTTTATATAGCTGTGTTGATAAAACATGAGTGACTAAAAAATATTTGATTTAATGGAAACATCAGTGAATACAAGTCAAACACAAGCTGAATGCTAAACAAATGCAATGCAATTACAAACAAATTGTAGATATGAGATTAGCTCCATCACTGCTCTCGTCCAGCTCTGCCCACTCTTTGCAGTGAGCTTGGGACTTACCCGCAACTCCATGTCTGACCACAGGTACTCATCCCTCTCTTTTCCACGTATCAGTTCCTCTCACTAGCAGCCAGGGTTAAAGATGAGTTTGGAAGGAGAAGCAGATGAGAAATACTGTATGAAAAGCTTTGGCAGCGCTCACAAATGTGATAAGCAATGGGAAGAGGACTCTTGCTGGACACAGTCAACATCATGGTCTACCTGTAATATCAGATTATGGGCAAACTCAATGTGTGGGTCTCACTAATGCGATGGTGGTCTTTTGCTTGGTTGGTTTTGGATTACATTCTATTATCCTATTGTCGGAGCATGGTTTTTAAGCAACTGCTGCTAAGACTATACCTACTGACATGTTAAAGATTTTCTTTGAAAAAAAAAAATTGTTTCCAAATGTCTGAAAGGCCAGATTCAGTCATGCTGGCAAGCACAGTTTTAAGGGATGCTGCATCAGGACAGCAAATTTTAGTACTGACAGCTCGGTAGCCCAATGTAAAACCAAAGATGAGCTTACATCTTGCTTTCATATAGAGCCTCAGGGAAGGCTCTGAGACACAGACCTTCACTTGAAGCATAAAGTTCAGAGTTCCTCCTCCAGCTCTGGCTCTTCCTTATTGCACACAAAGTATTGCCATCTGTGGTACCACGCACTGAATAGCTCATATAGAAAACGGTGAAGACACCACTTTGGGGTTCACCTGATTCAGTGCAGACCTCTAACTCCCAGCTTGTCACTGTGAGTTCCTTTTGTAGTCATGCAGAGAAACGGACACTTCTGGGCATTATTCATCTTATCTGTAAAGCAGTCAGCTGAATCAGGTTAGATGAATCACAGCCTAGAAGCTGCTGTGGAAGCAAGCAATGGGTGACTAGCATAGACAGCCAACTGCACCGTAGATGTCTGAAGTTAGCTCCCATGAGTCCTATTATGAGGGTTGCCAAGATTACATGAAGCTATAGATCAAGAGGAAGTTTAGGTTAGCTATTGTGTAGAAAAAATCACCCCATTCTAATCCTTAAGCAGGGTTCAAAATGTTTCTATTGTTGTTGTTTTTTTCACATTTAATTTGCCTATGATGCTGCTTAGCGATTGTCCTAAGCCCCACACATGACCTGCTGATTACTGAAATAGAAACTTCTATGTATTGAAATGCCGTCAGACCTGAGTCGCTGACATGATATGTAAAGTTCTCATTTTTTTAATGATTCCTATAAAGCAGTAGTCAATCTTCATTCTAGCAGCACAGTCAAATTGGCAACTTATCAGCAATATTCCTTGTATGCATTCATTTAGGAAGCGTGCCTTCAGCTTTACAAAATGGTATTGACAGGTTATCCTTAGAAACCATGTTACAGCCAGTGGAGTGAAACTGATGTGGAGTAAAAATAAGTGCTTGGCTCCACTGTAATGTAACCGGCTACAGTGGGATGAGGCTTCACCTTGCCTCAGTTTAGAAGGCTATCCCTACTCTCATGATGGGACTCACTGGACCCAAAACATACCTCTGTGAAGCTGAGATGCATTATATCCTATAGGTGTCTTGTTCTGTTCTTCAGCGATTTAAGAGCCTCAGCAGAGGGTGTTAAATGTCTGTTCTTGGTCAGATGGGTCCCATTCTTCCAGTTTAAATGGAAAAATGTCTGACTTGACAGAGAGGAATTTGTTTTGTTGTGAGTTCAAGGAACATCATTATTGTGGTTTTAGTTGTTATCTGTCTTTTTTTTTTTTTGAAATGCTATGGCATCTTTTCGAAGGTTAATATTATAGACATGTTCATCCCAGCAAAGTCAATCGTATTAAAAACAAATCCTGTACGGGAATTACTAGTTACATAACCTATGAAACCTTTTATTAAGGACCAGTTGTCGTAACTTCCAGCATATATAAATCATCATTGCTCTACTGGTTTCAATGCGTGTGCATCAATTTATGCCAGATGAGCATCTGGCCCCAAATGTTCAGTACATGCTTCTCAAGATGCTATTAAGAGTGTAGTGAGAGAAAAGGATTATGTTAAATGCTGGTTTATTTCCGTATTGGTTGATTCACAAGAGATGCACTGAGAAAAGCAAATAAATTAACATATGTCTCTTTTTTTTTTCCTTCCTAGCTCTCTCAGTGTTTCTTTTGCTTGGATTTAGAACAAGGCATCCTGGAATGGAGAAACTGCTTGTATTGAATTGCTTGTGTTGCTTATATTTCTTGTATTGGCTTATAGGCCCTATCTCATTTTGTATAATGTTACTTCTAAAAGGATCTGCCAAATTCCTTGAGAGTAATGACTTACTGGGTACGACTTTGAACTCAGTGTCTAATAGTACATGAATAACTTCAGTAGCATGCTTTACATAGCACAGAAGAATAACAAGGTTGTTGTACAGAATAGTGCAAAATCTGAAACAGGAGTAAGGAAGAGATCCAGCTAAAACACATGCAATGGGGAGAGAACATGAGAATGTAGGTGATGAGATTATCTAACTGAATTGCACATGTGAAGAAACTATATGGGGTAACTACCTCCATCTTCACTTAAACTACTCCACAAATATTGCCTGATATTTTAGATATGTAAGGTTTCATCCCAGTTTTGGAGATGTGGAAACCAACACAGCCTAAATAGCTGCTTTACTCAGATTCAGTAGAAATTTTCTAAAAAGAACTCTCTGAAATTGAGATGAAAAGTGGTGTTATCAAAAGTGGTTGCTGATTACAGATATGCAATTAGTGATAGCTTGTACCTGAACTTTAGAGACAATGATCATCTGTTGCTAAGCCTTCAGGATGATGCTCACTTTGAAAATACAGCCCTGCATGTCTCAGGCTAAAAGCTGAAGATCAGTAGCTATGTTTGAATAGTTGTTTCGCCGACATCTGTTTGTGATTTGCCCATCACCAGAAATCAAATTAGTTTCAGCACTAGGATCCAAATTCAGAAATGATGTCCAACCCCATGTTTATACTGAATCTGGAATTTTCACTACCCTGGAGTTTTTTACTCTTAGATCACCTATCATAATCAACCTTGTGAAAATAGCAATTAAAACTGTGATAGGCTGCTTAGCCTGAGTCAAAGCTTATCTCAGGAAAAAATCCTGCCTTCTTTTCACAAGTGGAGACGCTCACCCCTCCTGTGATCCCAAGAGAAAGGCCATAACATAATTTTGCATGGAGGCCAGAGTGTCCTTTCAGTGCGTAATGGGCCCTTCAGACAGCGGCATTTCAGCAAGGCGGGTGCAGGAATGTGCCCAGCCACCATCTTGAAAGTTAAGGCTCTGGGCTCTGCATTTGGCACTTTTGAATGGAAGGATTCAGAATGGTCTCCGTTTCTTTTCACCACTGAGTGAAAATAAAGTTTGGCAATAAAATAAAAACCCAACAGGATGTCAGCTTTGCATTTACAATTAGCCTCTGTAGGCCCGGCGTGGCTTTTCCAAGTGCTTTCTCCATCCGTTGCGGCCACTGCTTTCCCTTCTCTCTTCTGATGTCTTGACCTTCTCAGGGCCTGCAATGAGACCTCCTTGGTCTTGGTCATTAGAGTTTTGTTGAAACGATCTTTGCTAAGCACTATCTTCAGCAATGCTAACAGTGTTTATGATCCAGCTGTCTGCACATCTGTTCTGCAGGAGTTTTAGCCCTTGTTGGGACAGACTGCACTTCTCTGTAGTTTGGTCAGCCAAGGTGAGAGCTGTGGGAGAGCAGATGGATCTAGCTTGGTAGGAAGGGGTGCCATTTAACTAACTGCTTTCAGCAAATCTATCTCCCTGATGGCTTCCTTTTATTCCACGCCACTGGTACTCGGCTCAAAGACCAGGTACTATTCCCCCTCTACTATCACTATTCCCCCTCACTTTACTCCTTCCCATCTTGGACACAGCCTGTCTCCCTGCAGTCTGAGGATAAGGGCTACCGCTCCCTGCCACAGCTTCTTGCATGCCTGTGGCCCCCAGACTCACTATACCAGGTGTCTGTGCTGTGCTCCTGAACAAAGCCATGCTTGGTGCTGTGCTCCGGCTCACGGCCATGAAAAACCCCCTCTGGAAACAAGGAGGGAGCATTGCAGGGCTGGAGGGAGGAAGGAGGTGGAGTATTCCCTTTGGCGTGCTCAGCTGTCATCAGAGTTGTTCAGCCAAATTTTCTTTCCAGGCAGTATTGCTGGGGAATAATTTGTTCTTTCAACAGCATTAGCTTTACCATGGTTGTGTTTCAAGTGCAGTGCAGTTTGGTAAGGAAAATTTGTCTCTTTACATAAAGAAACTGAGTTTCTCAAAAGTGTTTGTAAGATAATTAAGTTTCGGATGCCTAAGAGCTTTGAAAAGACCTGCTTTTCAAAAACTAGAGCCATCCTCCTCTGAAAATCAGAGGTCTCCAGTTGGGCAGAGGAAAATCAAGGCACAGCAAATGAATATACTGTTACTTTTGAACACCTCGACGGGTTCTGTGGACAGGTTTGTAGTGCTATTTATCCTGCGATACTTACTTGACAAAGATTTTTTCTATTACTGTCATTTCTTTTTGATGTAATCAGAAGGAAACTTTATTTCATTATGAGCCCAAGGTCATTTCTATGCTCTGAATACTAATCCCAGCAAAGGTAAGGAAAGCAAAGCAGAATTCTGCCTTTCCCTCCTGACACTGTCAGATACCGACACCTCATTAATATTAGGCTGAAATCACAAGTGATGTTTGCCATATATTACAGCAGGCTGCATAAAAACATTTCTTTATAAGTGCATTTGTTATGGCTAATCTCAAGGCTTGTTTCAAGGTGAAGCTACTGAACGGTTTTTAAAATTGTCATTAAATCATTACAGCCCAGCCCCTGGGATGCAATGTGTGCATTGATTCCCCCTGCCAGCGGCAGCAGCACGGAGCAGCATGCGGGAGCATCACTGCAGCAGAAGCCCCCCAGCGTCCCCTGCCACTGTCCGGTGCCCGTGGTAGCTCTCAACCATCAGCACCATTAGAGGTTTCGTGGCTGATCTGATGCGGAGAGCTGGACCGGGTAAAACCGAGCCAGACGTGCAGAGGAGGGCTGCACGCCCGCGTGTACATGAGTAAAGGGCAGAGCAGGGGAAGAGGCAGAGAGTTTCGCTGACCAAGGCTGCTGGGTCCCGGGAGCAGATCTCTTGACCAACTGCTTCAAGATACTTTAAATACAATGGACGTTTGTGATAACCCATTGGGAATCTTTACAGTGATTCAGTGAGTAAGCTAATACGTCTGTACTTCATATTTTAAGTTAATGAGAATATAAATATTTAAATATATGCATACTTTGCAAGGGCAATATGGTTTTAAATACTCACACTTCTGTGCCCATAATGATAAGACATGTTTTGAAATGACTTAGTTAAACATTGAAAATAGTTTGACCTTTGAATTAAACTAATCTAAGTAGCATTTCAACAAGTGGTAACATGGGCATCCTAGATAATTTATTGAAAATGCCATAGAACTGCAGTGAACTTCAGAAAGTAAAGAAACAAACTGGGCACTTTCTTTCTCCAAAGAATGTTGACCCTCTGAGAAATCTTAAGAATCCTTATCTGTTTTAGCAAGCATATATTTATTTCACAACTGGAAAATGCATTTGAAAGATTCCAAAAGTTATAAAACTAATTTCCCATTACACTAGGAGGTATGCTTGTCTTTAAAGAATGAGCTCATATCTTAGATAAATTATTCAAGATTTTTCTGTCTTCTATGAAAGTTGGGTCACAGCATAGCAAATGTTTGTTTAAAGTGTATCTCACTGCATTTATATGCAAAACTGAGGCTGTCCAAAATTTAGAATCATAGAACGGTTTTTAGGAGAGCTGAGAGTCAGTATGCCTGGATTCTGCTTCCAGTTCTACCAAAGAATCTGTATAGCTAAATACACTTTTTTTTTTTTTTTTAACCTGTGTTTTTTCGTCTCTAAAATGGGTGTAAAGCTAGAACTTACTGAATAGCATTGTGGGAGAAAACTTAAAATTTACATAATCCTAATCAAATATTCAAGAATTGTAAAGTTTTGCCTCAGCTGGTTGCTTTCTACTTGACTAAAAGTTTCTTTCCCTGTGGAACTAGCCTGCAGCTGAAACAATCTTTTTCTGAGTCTTTCAGTGTTTTTTTGGGGGGGTGGGTGGGGGATGGGTGAGTGAATTATTTACCTTTTTTACCTCTATTTAATCTTCCATGAATGAGACAAAATAAGCTGAACCTAAAGATATCTGTATATTTTCATTAACCATATGATCATAAATTTTGGGTATTATCTTTTCCTTCTGCATTGTTTCCTTTTCATTACTCTTTGTCATCTTCATTTAACAAGGCAAGTTTTAAATCTATGCTAGAAATCCTTTTGAATAGGGACCTTGTCTTTGCAGGTCTCCAATGAAAAGGCTAGTGTATGCTAGGGATGAATTAAAATAAATGTCAGGATTCTGCATAGTTTCTTTATCAGCCTAAGTCCATCCTTCATCCTCTCCTCACATTCAAAGACAGATTGGCCACTGCTGTGGGGTCAGCTTCACCCCTCATCCTGAATGCTGCAGATGAGTACAGAAACTGGGCCAATTGAGAAAGGAGAGATCAGAAACAGAGGCAGAAAAAGGACAGCAAATACAGGACTATATTCATAACTATTCCTCTTCTCCTTCTCCCCTTCTCAAAGAATAGAAAACAAAACCCAAGCCTGGAACAGGCAGTGCAGCTGGAATGCAAACCGGCATTTTCCCAGGAGCAGGAGAGGGGCAGCGCCTTGAGCTCCACACACACAGGGGACCTGCTGGGGTAACACGGCCGTGGGTGCCCGTGGTCCCCCAGAGGCTCCCTGTACGCTGCCTTTGAGGCCTGTCGAGCTGCTACGAGAAGCAAGGCAACCACTGCCAGTTTGATGGGGCGTAGCAACTGAACCCCTGCAGGAAGACTTTCCAAATAAATTGACGGAAAGATAGGATGCTCTTACTACGTGCTCCTTCACATTTCAACGGGGTTGAAATGTGTTTGCAAAATTCATAATTTTTCAGCATGGGTTAAGGGCACCCTAACCCCAAAGACTGTGTACAATGGGTCAATGGGCACAGTTATTAAGGTTCATATGCAGCAGAGTTATGCTCAGCAGGCTTAGAACTGTTCATTAAATGTTTTTTTTTTTTTTTTAAAGCGTAATTCTTTGAGCACATTGCGTCAGAACAAGAGATGTTTGGAGTGAGTGGGCAGTGGTTGTGCAGGCTCTACAATAGAGCCATGAGTAAGAGGGAGAGCTGTCTATTATGTATGTTCCCCTTAAAGCATGAAGAAAGCTGGCAGGTCTTGCACAAGCATAAGTAATACCAATAAGGGATTTGGAAGCTTAAAAAGAAAGGAAATATTCAGAAACAGTCATTACAGCCTCAGTTCTTTGATTATCTGGATGAGGAGTGCCAGGGATAAAAAACTGATACACAGTGAATTAAATGAGGCCTATATTATAGGCATCAGGTCCCTGTATTATTTGCTGCAGAATCAGAATTCAGTCATTAGAGAGGCAGGCTGAGCTTTTCTCAGAGCACCCAGCTATCCCCCTGGAAGTCAGTAATACAGCTCCCTATCCCTAACCGCTTGTGAAAAACCCACCCACAAAGCTCAGTTAGGCATATGCTCCATGATATAAATGGCTGAGTCTTCATCTCTGTGAAAGCCATCTATCTCTATGAACAATTTTGCTTTGTTGCATTTGAACAACAACAACAATAAAAAACAAAGCAAGCAAGATATCTCATCATCTTCATCACAACAGTTGAGCCGTAAGTAGGGGTCACGCCTGCAAGTCAGGATGCTTTTCTGATTCCTTTCCTGACATGTTCCTGTCTGAGTGCCCATCAAGTTGGCTGTGAAGTGAGCTTGAAGGAGATTAAACAAGGGAGTCAGCTTTTTGGAAGATAGTGTGGTTTCTGTGATTTGGCAGCAATAAACATCTCCCCTACGCAGCCGCACAGTGCTGTCCCCAGAGCACCACTCCTGATTCATGAAGCATCATAAGAACAGGCGTCCCTCCATGGACATGCTTGGAAGATGACAATCTCTGGCACTGACGGCCTGAGCTGAATACGCTTTAGGAGCCTGTTAGTATCAAAGTGTGACAGAACAGGCTTACAATGTCAGAGGACTTCAAAATCAGTGACTTGTACTGCTCATTTTTAAACTTTTGAATTACAGAAAGGCAGGTTGAATCTCTTTGAGAGCCCTAACTATGTAACAGAAAAGTGGGCTGTAGTCCTACCTTTTGCAATAAAGATGGAAAAAAAATCACTAGCAGTCATAGTGGCTCATCAAGCTTAACAGCCTTGTGTTTGACCCTATGCTTTTATTAACTCTACCGTCAGGATCTCTTCCTACACAAAGGACTTCCCCTCCTAAGAGACCCAAAGATGTGTCTGCATTCGCACTTTAGTTAAGATCAGGAGCGTACTTGGGAAGCAAATACCCTGTCCCACTTACTGTACTCTGATTCTCAGTGTGAAGTGGTCTAGAAGCACACAAACTGGGTGCCCCTCTGATGAAACCAGGCAATGTGGTCCAGGTAGGCACCTGCTACACATCAGCCACTACTGGGCATTCAGTGCAGGGCCCAAGCAAGAGCTAGTCCAAAATAAAATCCTTGAAATGTGTATAGGGGTGGCCCTTGGCTCCTCTGCACCCACTGTTTCGCTCTATGGATCCAATCCAACCGTGCTGTGCTACTTGCTAATGTAGAGATGCCCTAGACTTCTAAAGGGGACAGTCAAAATTGGGTTGGCGTTGAGCCAGATCAGCTATTAGCTTGCCAGCCTTTTCAGTATTTGCATTGAGATTATGGAGAGGTGCCTAGCAGCAAATCTATGACTGCAGTGTGGGTGGTGTTTAAAGCAGTTTTTAGCTTTAGGTTAGATGAGGGTTTCCGAAAGAGTGGTCTTAGTGACTGCTTTTGCTGCTAGATAAGATGTGTTGTTCTCTCTCTCTTTACACTGTGCTCATCATGGTTATGTGGAAGGTTGTGTCAGGACAGAGCAAGTTCAAGACAAAGCCCGTAAAAATGCCAGTGAAAAACACTCTCACAAGCCATGCACGTTGAAACAAAGGCAAGCTAGAGCAAGTATTACAAACACTCTGTCAGAGAGATCATCTGGGCGATGTAACTCAATCTATGACCTTCTTCAGCTCACTGGGGATCTTTTCTGCTCAATAGGGCCCTGAAATAGCTGACTTCTGGCTAGATTTAAATAAGCCACTTGTAAATAATTTTGTCGTGTGTACTGGGAGGGAAAAAATCTGGCTGCAATTGATTTTGTTCCTGTACTTTCACAGCATATAGCCACAAGCCCTTGGTATTGACAGTCTTCCCAGACCTACAGTGAATGCATACTGGATGCCCTAAATGTCTCATGTCTGCTATTTTCTCTTTTCCTGCATGTTGATGTTGAATAAACATTGAAAGCATTCCTCTCCCTGAATTTTTTGCATACTACAGTAAAGACTTTGAAAAAGCAAATGGATAAGATTGTTCTTTGACCAACTCTGTAAAAGACAATTTACTGAGAAGGTACAGTTGAGAATGAAAAATGGCGAGAAGCTGACAGTTATGTTATATACTTGTACCTACTGGAAAGTTTATATTCATTTAAAATTGTTGGATACTGGGACTATGGAATCTTTTCTTCAGCCAGCAGTTCAAATCTATCTAAGAGCATTGTAAGTGATTATAGTTAACTTCTCACATTAGACCATTGGCCTATCTTTGTGGAAGGATGGGGTGACCTCAGACATAGGCCACCAAGCTCTTGTTGGATAGGAACACAACAGTAGTCTTTGAAATGGTGACCTACGACTGGAAGCCAAATAAATTATTATGACAAGTGTCACTTCTCTCAGAAAAGGCCTAGGACTAAATAGTCTGTGAAGAAAACCACTTTGCAAAATGCCTTCTAATGTGACATGAGGCATTTCAGTGTTGTCCCTGCTTTGAGCAGGAAGTTGGATGAGAGACCTCCTGAAGACCCTTCCACTCTGAATGAGTCTGTGATGCTGTTGACAGTACAGAGGAGAGGAAGTATGCTACAAGCAGCTTATGGAAAGTACGTTTCTGTGCCTCTCTGAAGCCCTAGATGTGTTATTTAAATGTAAACCAAATACTGTTTTGTGGCGTTTTTGAAATCAAGAAAGCTGCAGGCAATTAGAGTACAAGCGTGAAAGACTGTGTTAATGAATCAGATACATGGTTACATTAGCAATAAGACATCTTGGCTCCTTATTCTGTGGTGTCCTTCCTTCCACTTTAGTATTGACACTCGACAGTGACAGAGAATGCAGAGGAAAATTTAGTCTTGACAAAATTGGCAAACAGGAATGGCTTTTTTTTTTTCATACTGACAGTAGCCAGCTGTTTCTTGGTCCTTCAGATTAGGAGACCCAACTGAAACACAGCTTTTCAGTGGTCCCGAGTGCTTAAAAAATCAAAGACATGCTTAGCTGTAACAGCCGCAGAAAAATATCCTCAGTTTATGTATGCAGTTTCCATTTGTGATGATAATCTCGGTATCAAAGCCAGCCCTAAACAAGCTTGCAGCAGTCTGGATGTGGCAGAGCAGAGCTTAGTGTTGGCTGGGACACCTTGGTCTTCAGCATGACAAACTAGAGCTTACTCAGAGCAAGTGAGGGCAACCTTACTCTGTAGTCCACAGTGTAAACACATTCTTGCTCCACTTCAAGTCAATAGCATGTAGGTATTTTTTTAAAGAGTGGTCTGGCACCTGCACCATGAGTCACCTTTGATAATGTGCCTCTTTGAGCCCGGTTTTCAAAGGTATTGACTGCCAGTGCTTCCATTGAGGGTGAGGCTGGAAGGGAGGGCTCTTTTCTGCAGCTCTGCAAATTGGGCACCAGGCATTCCTAGCATTTGACAGCAGAATCGGTGGTCATTTTAAAAGGTTCTTGCATATATTTCTGTGATTTCATGGTGTTTTTACTGCAGAGTTGCTGAGAAAGGAAAATATTCATTTGCATGCTGCAAAGCATAGGCAAGGAGCCAGCTCTGTGCTATTACAATATCTGATCTCTGTAAGGCAAACATCCTTCTGAAAGGAGCTAATGTTTCTGTCTGTTCAATTCTGATTCACAGTTCAGCACTTTCTTCACTCAAATACCCTGGGGAAGACTGTTAACTGTATTTTTTTCTTCTCCTTTTATCTTTATTCCTGGATTAAGTGAAGAAATTATTGGTTCACGTTACAGTCCTTTTCTCCTCGTGCAGTAAATCTTCTGCAATATCTTTTTTTTTTTTTTTGCTATTGTTATGCTGCATGTCAAGTATATTTCTGTTAATTTGAGGCTGAAGTTGTGTATTATTTGCATGAAAAACACTCAGGTTGCATGGTGTGTATCATGCCAGGGGTATGCATGTTGTTAACTGATGCATATGGACACATACCTTCAAAGGCATTGGAATGTGCTTTTCATTGAAACCAAAGAATTGCTCTAAAACATTTCATAGTAAATGTACCTGAGTAATTTTTTTCTTTCTGTTTATGGACACTGATCATAATATTTAGCACAGTCATTAGTAGAATCTCAGCAATAATTTTAATTTTTATCTGCTGTTCACTTGCTGTCTATGCATTGCAAACGCTTCACAAAAATCAAGTGACATGGGTCACGAGGTGTGGTTTCTTCTTTCTGAGAGGATGTGAATGACTGTTAAGAGGGGCTTTTCTTCTGTGAATACAAACTTTAAAATTATTTTTCTATAAATACCATGCAACACACAATTCATATTTATCACTTGTATTCCTGCCAGGAAATTTAATTGCTGTTCACAGACAGCAAGTAAGGGGAAACAATTTCATTTAAATAATTAAACTTTTCCGGTGTGTGTTTTATCTGAAAAAAAAAAAAAAAAAAACCTCTTATAATTGGAAGAAATTTTGCATTTATCAGCACAAAGGCTAGTCAGGTCTTTCTAATTGCTCAGTCTGATTATGGTTTCTTTAACACAGCAGTTGCCCTCCACACCTGTAGTGTCCGTATGGGCCCCTTGCTCTTCCAGAGGAACAGACACAGGAGCTAATTACACTTGCAACAATCCTACAGATAAAGTCCGGGGAGCGTTTTGGAAGGAGAGCACAAACCTCTTGCTGCTCCCACTGATTGTTGCTTAACCAACATGCCTAGTAAGCTGAAATGCTGAATAAATAACTTCCCTCAAAAATCAATGTGTGTTATATATTGCTCCTCCATTTAAATAGCATCCTGTTTATCGAAGGGCTTCAGGGCTGTAGCTGTGCAATGCGAGGGCCAGTTATCCCAGCTTGGTTTCAGGTTTCATTTGCAGCCTGGCTAGGTTAGCACAGGCTGTTCAGCGATCTTTTCCCTCCAAACATTTCTACTTATCTGCCAAATTTACTGCACTGTGACAGCCCACGGTAGTGTCAGGTAGGGAACTTAAGGCCATACCAGCCAGCCCTTCCTTTTGATGTTGGGGTCAGCCCCCCTGGGGCTGCTCTGAGTCCCTGCCACAGCCCCCTCGTGCAGCTGTACCTGCAGAAGGGCTGCCATGGTCTCAGCACAGGGTGGAGGGGGTGAAGGAGGCTCCAAGCTCCCATCTGGGGCTGCTGCTGCAGGTGCAGCTGCCCAAGCAAAGGCACCCGAGAGCGCGTGGGGCTGTCTGTTCTTACACCATCCTCGGTCACACCTTCCAGCAGGGCTGGAGGGGGCTTGTCTAGCAGCTGTGCCTCACAAGCTCAGCCTCCCAGGGAAGGAGCTGCCAGGTTAAGAGCCTCGACACTTCTTTTATGGTGCTACGGCAAGAGCCTTTTGCAGGAGGTACGGCGCCTCCTAAACACCTGTTTCCACAGATAGGCTTTGGCAAGAGGTCACAGCTGCACGGCTGCCTGGGGTCTTGCTAAGATCCTGCCATCAGTCCCTGGGACCTGGGCTGGGGGCAGGGGGATGCGTTTGATCGTGTTTGTGCTTTGCATTCGATTTTGTTTTCTTTCATTGCAAAAAACGGGCATTAATATTTCGTTAACATTGACATTGAAGGTGGAAAAGCACAGCTTAACGGCTGCTAGGGAACTTTGTATAAACAGGAGAGACGCAGGGGTGCTCACCC
Organism: Anseranas semipalmata; assembly: GCA_013399115.1. Lineage (NCBI taxonomy): Eukaryota > Metazoa > Chordata > Aves > Anseriformes > Anseranatidae > Anseranas > Anseranas semipalmata. The sequence goes on along the minus strand of VXAA01006847.1, from coordinate 626,294 downwards.
AGTGCCAGCCTTCACCAGCTGCAGCCGGCTGCACAGGAGAGGCAGGCAGGCGTGCGGGGCATGCACAGGTAGCGTCGGCTCTCCAGAGAGGGGTGCTCAGCGTCCCCCCTCGTACTGACACAGGAGAGCGCTCCTCAGCCACCTACAAGAGAGAAAAATTGCTGCAGTCTATTGTGACTACTTATCAGTTTAACCAGTGTTTATAAGCAAATATTTTACCCACATGGAGAATAAATTTCAGCAGTCAAATGTCAAATATAACATTGAATTGAAAAAATACAAGCGGTACTAGGAAAATTGTATCCTTTTCTGTGTAAGAGCAGCAGCAGCAGCAGGGAGAAAAGTGTCTCATGCAATTTTTTTATGTCAAAAGTTGCTATTTACTTATTTCTGAACAGTTAAGCTTGCCTTTAAAGGATAACTTAAAACATGAGGAAGGAATGCATTCATTGCAAGATTTGAAGTTTTCTTTCTTGCTGAAGGTCATGAATTTTGGCTCTGCACCTCATTGACTTCATCAGGAAGAGACTTTAAAAAAATTATACAGTACTGAGCAGTCAGTGTATCCCTGAGCATCTATGTAGAAGGGAAAGTTTCTTATAAATTAATTTCTCTTGTCTCTAAGAAGCTTTATCTCTGATTCATATGGGTCAAAAAAAGTTCCTCTCGTGAAAACAATTTGGAAAATTCAAAGGTAATCCAATTCTAGGCTCTGTGCCATCCAGGTGCTTGTACCCAGCAGGAAAAAAATATCTTCTTAATCCTTTTTTGTTTTTATAATTACTTGTTTTTCTGCTTCCCAGCAGTTCTTCTGTTCAGTACAAAAGTTACCATATCCAATTACACCTTTTTGTCCTTGCCTTTAAGATCTTCACATCTCCTTGGTTATCTATTAACACAAGATTAATCACCTGATTAATCTCCGATTTTTTTCTCCTCTTCCACAGTGACAGCCACTGTGACAGTCACCTGGTGGCACATTCTGACGCTTATGTGCAGCCAATATAAACATGTGACTGGATGGGGAAAAAAGAGGGCAAACTAGAGACAAAGCAAGGGAGAGAACATTAGTAGCATACTTAATACAGCAAAAGCCGCTGCATTTTGGAGACGAGCTTCCACGTGTGATCATCTAATAGCTTCTGATCTACATTGCTTTCTATTTCATTTTTATGTAACAGAGGCTGACAGGAAGGGCACTTCTTGGCAGCTAATGATCACTGTCATTGACCCAGCCAATAACCGGAAATATCTGACCTTTATGTCTTCCCTCCTTTGATGATTCTCTTTAATCATATATTTTTTTAACCTTTACCGTTGGACCTAATACTCTGTTCTTTGATATTAATGCAATGTGCCATGTTACAATGAGTAAATTTTTTTTCTGGACTGTTCCTGACAGGTATTGTAACCAAAAAGAAAGCAAGATTTCATCCTAAAAGCTCCATCATATTTACACCGTCTTTTAATGGTTTCTCTTTTGCTGTGTTACCTTTGCTGGAGCTGCTATCAATTTGAACCACCCACAATATCTAATCTTCAGAGTTCAGCTCAGGAAAAGTCTTGAATTTGTCAATGATTGTTTGCTTAAGGTCTGCTACAAATATGGGGTTTTTAATCTAGGTGATTTAATAGTGTCCAACATTGACTTTCTCTGACAAAAATACACCAGTTGATGAATAGTGTAGCCTTTCTTTGGGAAGAATTGTTTTAGCTTTCACATGACCTGTTTTTATTCTTTAAGCCTTTTTGAGTTCAAAAGTTGGCACAAACAAAAAGTAATTTACTAGAGTATATCATATAGTGACTTTTAGAAAACAACTTTTCTTTCTAAGCCATTTTCAGAATAGCTGCATTTATTAGAGTAAATCATTATATTCTTCTGGTCAGGGAGAAATGTTCCGATTTATTTAGGTAGAGACAAATATAAGATTAAACTTTATCTTTACAAAGTGTGTTATTATCTAGGCATTTTCTTAAACTCATCCCTAGTCAGTAAAGCACTGGAGGGGGGGGGCATGCTTAACTTGGTGGCCCACAGAGTTTAAGCACAGAGCCTGGGTTAAGTACAGGTGCTACTGCTCTGAGCTGCCCGATCCCTAGAGGGAAGGCTTTGATCCCCAGAACTGAAGCTTGGAAATGTGTTGCCTGCGTGGTCAGACAGCAGACACGGGGCGAGCTCAACTCCATGACAAAGTCCCATGACTCTAATGGTCAGCAGTCTCTGGTATTGCCATTGACATAGTGCTTCTAGCCGGAAAGATGCAGGAAAGTTAACGTTTGTTAACATATTCTAGTCTTCCTCTGATGAAACGGAGCTACGCTGGCCGGCCGAGCGGGCAATCTGTGTGTTTGACTCAAGCGTCACAGAAAAAGTTAGAGTTGTTTATCAAGTGTATCTTTAAGCAATAGACCTTATGTATTACAGCATTGGTGTAGGTTTAGACAATGTTTCGAAAGTGATACAAAACTTACTGCTTGATGCCTTTTGAATTCTTGTTTGTGAAGTGTTTGTTGCAATTACTGTGCTTCAGTGAATCAGTGAAAAATCATCTATCAGCTAAAAGCCTGAACAGCTGAGGTACCACAGTAACTTTCTATACTGAAAAAAAACATAATATGGTATGGCACTGCATAAGCACTGTGCATTATTATCTACAATTAGATTTTGCCCCGTTCAAAACACCGAATTAGCATTATGAAAAGACTGACTAATTTGTTTGCGTGAGTTTTATTATTGATCTCATTCCCTCATAGGAAAAAAAAAGAATTGCTAACAAATTCTACTTAGTACAATAGTCAAGAAGACATCTCAACAAGGCTGTAAAATTGGCACATATTAACGTTTATTATATTTTCATTGTATTTCCTGTTGTTGACTTTCTTTTGCATTGGTTTCTGTGCTGGCATATTCTTCCAGCTGTGAGAAGTCAAGTCTTCTTTGAGCATCATATTCAAATTGTGTATACATTTTATATCTAAGTACAACCAGCTATCCAGGTATAGATACACCAGCTACTGTGTGGTTCCAAAAGCAGGAGAGAAATGTATATTCATGTATATAAAAATGGATTTTTTAGAATGCTGATTAATTCATTGAGGAGTCTTGTGCTCTTAACACTGGCAATTTTTTTTAACATTGTAAGTTTTCTAAAAATTAAATAGCCTTTTTTTTTTTTTTTTTTGACCTCACACTTTTTCAGCTTTCTTAGATTCTACTGAACCACTCATGCTCAGACCATGGTCTTTGTCATGATCTGTTATATAGATTACACTGGCAGCACCTATGTTTTATTGTCTAAGATATTCATAAACACCTGCACTTGTCAATATCCTTATCTTTAATAAATCAGTCCTGCAGGCTGTACATTAATACATCTAGAAAAACAGAATTCAAACATACAGGGCAGTTAAATATTACAACAGGCCTGTTTACATTCATATCACAACACTGAAGTTATACATGCTTTCAGAAGAACAAGCTTCCTCAGGAATAATTCAGTTTAAAGAGGGGGAATACAGCGTTTGTAGAGTGAGAGAAGATGGGTAACCAAGAACAAGGATTTGCTGGGGGAGGATTATAGTTGAGGTACAGTCTCTAAAGAATGACAGCACGGTGGAACAAAACTGATGGCAATTTGCTGGAAATAAGGGTGGTGCAAGAGAGGCCTGTGTACTGTGTAGCTAGGAAGCTCATGGTGGTCTCTTCTAGGTCACCTTTCGAACTGAGCTCAGCTTTGTACAGGCTAAGGTTCACTTACGTTACGTGAGTTGGCCAGCCTGGGCTTCGCGCACCCTGTGGAGATGTGCGAGACCCTGGAAAGGCCCCCCCTGCACACCAGGCAGGAGCCCGGAGAAATACGGACCTTTGCTTCTGCCTTGCAGACCTGACGCGTGTAAAACTTGTCACTGGACGAAAAAGGCTGGCCGGACCAGTTCATCCCGGGGGTAGGCAGTTTTCTGCCCCTGTGCTTACACTGGTGGGGAAAAGTCCATAAAGACCCAGAGAACATTCACTCAGCAGGCCTGCTGGTGAGCACGGGCCCTCATTTCTGACGCCAAGCCACCAGTGAGCAAGGTGAACTGACCTTCAGAAAGCCTGGCCTCCTCCCATCCCTAGAAGTACAGGGGACAAGCCCCGTATCCTGTTCACCGTACGGCTCCCCGTCTTGATTCGCTTGGTAGCCCTAAGCAAGATGCCTATTGCCCGCCTTCAGGGGTGATAATTGCAACCATAACTTTGTGCAGGGCCTCCAGGGGGGACGATGAGAACTGCCACCCGTGAGCCGCGGCCAAATAAATAATTGCGCCCAAGCCCGTGCTGCTGCTGAAGTGGGAGAGCGGTGCGTGTGGCGTCTGGCTACTGGGGACACCGGGGAGCCAGCTCGAGTTTGCAGCTCAGCTCATTAAACATTAATAACATCTTTTCAAAAGAAGGGGCTTGCTTCACACTTCCGTATGTTTAAATCCGATCTGTAAATGTTTGTTTTCCCCATTTTAGCTCTTTAATTTATTCCTCAATTTTCTAGCCTTCGAAATGATAATAAAATGTACAAGATTTGAAATAGAAGTCTCCAAGCAGTATTTTGGCAATCTGTTAGGAGCTGCAATACCTATGGATTACCCTGTAAATCTAAATTATCGGCACTCATGAGAGATTATTTCCATTTATTTTGTTTTATTGTGTAATATTTTGCGGCAGTGGCTGCAGTGCTGTTATTAACTTGTGTTAGTTCTAAACCCCGGTAGGTGATTAGATCATTTACCATGTAAAATTCTGGGCTCCAAAGCAAGGTGGTGCTAAGCAGTGGAGCCATAGGAGTCCCAGCTGCTCAGCCTCTCCAGGATTTGAACCCTCCCTTACTAGATAAATCTCTACAGAATTTTAGTTTGTTATTGGAAACACTTGAATTTATTTTTTATTGACCTGTTATAATAGAGATAAGACACAGAAAGCATTGCCACAGCATAGGATGATTTTAATTTATACAAAGAAGTTAATGACAGGAAACCAGTGTTTCCAAGCATAATGGTAGTTCACTCATTGCAAACATGGGCTTTGAACCATTTCAAATGAAAGTATTTTTCTCTGTGAAAGTTAATTCCTTTTCATACTAGTATGAATCATTTATGTATCTTAAAAAACAAGATACCTCTCTGTATTAAAATGACAACTGGCATGGCTGAAGGATAATCTTGCAGCTCAGGCGCTCAGGAGATATGGTGTTGCCACAAATTCACTGCTGATCCTCAGGCAAGTCATTCTATTAGATTTCTTGCCTGTAAAGTGAGATAATTCATCCTGTATAGCTAAGGTATTTTTTCTTTTTCTCCACATTCTTGTGCATTAGATGAATCTGAATTTCTTCACTTAGAAAACAAAGTAAAATGACATCTTTGCTCATGAAGCATCCAAACTGACTTTATCAAAAAAAATTTTGAGAATTGTGAAGTTCAACGCCATTTTCCACAGGGAGGAGAACAAGACAGGTGGAAACTCACTCACTCACTGCAGGTCATGAAAGTTTCTTTTTCTGGGCAGCTGGAACATGGCTGAGGTAGGACTTCTGCCAAAGACTTTCTAAGCCCAGCTGCAGACGCCACCGATGCAGGCAGTACTTACTGTTCTTCAGTAGTTACTGGGGTCGTTAGTAGCTTGAATTACAAAGGGCCATGTCTATACTGAGTTTTATAAATGCAGATAGTCACTGTATCCACATACATGAACAACATGAGCTGTTTCAGTTACGTCAGTGACAAACACGGAACATGACCCCAGAATTCCTGGTTCCAAGTCCTGTATTTAACAGAATATAAAACCTCTTCCCCTAGACACACACAATATTTGATTAGAAAGTATAAAAATGTATTAATTCTGCTGTGCTATGTCTATTTGGGACTCAAATTTGTCTATTTTGGGCTCATTTAATGCATTTTTACTGTATCCAATTTTGGGGATTTTTAAATTTTACTTTATCCAATTGATCTGGACATAACTGAAATAAAAAAGTTATTTAGAAGTAGGTGAATGTTATATAAAACCAGAAGCATGCCATCAAGAATTTCAGTTCCTACCAACCTACACAAAAATGCTGGAGGGATTGTTCAGCTTTTTTTGCAAACTATCACTTCTGACTTAGGTTTCTGACCACAAGTCAATGACGGCAGTAAATTCAGATGGCAATTTGAACAGCAATTCAGAAGAGATATGATTTTAACTCCTCACCTCCCATACATCTTATCTTAGCAGAATATGTAGTGAATGAATGCCTCTCTTCAAGCAAATAGTAAGTATTTGTATTTGGTGGGTAGGCTTGCAGACTAATGTTAAGGGGTTATCTTAGTACCTTTCTTTCCTGTTAAGGTAAATAGATAAGTAAAAATACCTATAAACTATGCATGAGATTCGAGGAGCTGGAGAACAGAAACCAGTACGATAGTAAATGGAAGGGCCTCAGAGTATCCTGAAAAGGTTCCTGAGAGAGAAGTGCAGCAGTTTCTTGGAGAATCACCAACTAGTTTTAGGCTTTGCTATGATTCTTTTTGTATCCATTTTTCTAAAAATCAAATCACTGTAAGAAATAGCATATGAACTCAAAAGTGCAGATTCTGTGTTATGTTTTTTAATGTGCAGTCTTGCCAAGTGAACTTCTGAGGATCCTTTACAAGCGGAGGTTTCCAAAGTCACCCTTCCTGTGGTTCTGTGACTAATGTCCAGTAATAACTAAGGGCACACCACCTAATAGCAGAATAAAAGTACAGTTTTCTTTTTTATTATTTAACCTCTACCCCTACCCCCCTTTTTCTTCCCTGAAAGCAGCTGCTGCAGAACATCTTTCTAAGTACAGTTAATTTCCCATACCAGACTCACTGGTTACAGTCAAATATTTCAAATGTAACTAGCCATAGGTTTTAGTTTTCTGTATTTTAAGGAAACCAGTTTAAGGTATATTTAAAAAATGAATTTAACTTCAGCAGTTTAGCAACAGATCCTTAAAACAATAGTCCTTTTGAAAGCCTCAGCTGATCTTTTGCCTCTTCTACACTTTAATGGCCACTTACCAGAAATTTAGACAAATGTCTCCGCTTGCTAGTTTTGTGGCTTATAAGGCTCTTTTTCATCCCTTTTCTTCTAATAGGACAGTGAGGTTACTACTCATGTATAGAAACACTCAATTTACCTACATACCCCATGCTGGTTAATCACATGCCATCCTCACCAGGCTTTTAGTCATTTGTACGATTGGATGTCCCAAGGGAGCCAGTGACGTGTTGGCAGAGAAAAGCGGTGGTGAGCACAAGGGAGACTCCTGGTGAAATGGTGTTGCAGCTTCTGCTGCCATCAAAGATGGGAAATGTGAGAGAGCCAGTTTGGGATATTGAAGCTGGTTCTTTTTTTTTTGTCCCTTCACAGTACTTACCAGTCCACAAGCCCTTTGCTGCCTTTGGCAACTCTCTGTTTTGCCTTGATCTAGAGCCAGCATCGCTCCTCAGACATGTTTTAGAGACTGAATGTGTGAGGAATTGTGTATCTCTACATCTCAGGTTTATGTCTTCTATTGAGGAAATCTTTAATACCTATGGGTGTTTGGGAAGAGATGAGATGCAGGTGTTAAAAATATTTATGGATCTTACCCAGATGGTCTATATCCTTTATGCTGTCACCTGCAGGATGTCTGATCTACAGCCCATGTTCTGCTCAAAGTCACCAACACAGCTCGTGAGAACAGCTGTTGGCAGGCTCTAAATAGAAACTTTTTATACACTTGGACATGCCATTCTCACTCTTTTATGGTAAAAAAAGGAGAGAGAGAGAGGGAGAGAGAGAGAGAGAGAATCTTTTAGAACTATCATTTGGAAGTTTTTATTTGTCCAGTAAGAAACATGTTTTCATTTTGATTTCTCTTATGTAGCAACAAAGATCTAAATAGCTTTGGATTCTTGTATTTTTTTTTCCAAAGGAGGACTACACAAAACATGATTTTTAACCTCTTATGCTTGCTCATATTTCTTAAGTAATTGGAATGTGGGGTTCCTCTGTTCAAATAGTATGGTGGTTGGTGCTGTAATGCTTTAGAAGAAGGGTGGTATTTTCAGAGGAGGTCAGGTGAAGAATTTTGATCAATTATTTTTAAAATGGAAGGTCTAATTAGTTACATTTGTCATTGGTTTTATTGTTTAACTCAGTAACTTAAAGAAGTTTATTTACTTATTACATGTCATGGTCTAATCAAATCACTGGGCAGATTAGGTTAAAAAAGGTTAAAAAAAGAGTTAATTTCTCATTATGTGAGCTTCACATCTTTATAAGAAAAAGAAGAAAAATATATAATATGAATTGCAACAGAAGAGCAGCTCACCTTAGAAAAAACACAGGAGGTCAGCACAGGGACAATTTCACCTACTTAAAACAACAAAGGATCACTCATCCAAGCATTTTGTCTGCTTGTCAAAATAAAGTTCACATGATCAGACATCCATGCACACTGTGGTATGTGTCCCCTTCACACTTTTGGCAGTCTCATCAACTGAGCTCAGTAAAGACCAATGAAAAGATGTGAAAATTTCCCTATGCTTCTGATATGGGTGTTACATTACCAGCGTTTGCAGCAACATTGCACCAGGCTGAGATCTTGTCAGAGCTCATAAAACTAGCTGAGCCAGGTCTTATTGGCAGGGAGATGGCAAGTTTCCAGCAGCTCCCAGGTGCTGCGGAGTTCAGCAGTGATTAAAGCTTTGCCAGTCTTCTCTTCTGAGCCAGGACCACGGCAGCTTGTAAAGCCCCAGAACTAAGCTAGTAATATAATGGTGTATGGACACAACGTAAAACAGAAGTCCTGGCTACGTGTGGTCTTTAAAAATCCTTTCAAGCCTGTGGAAGGCATAGTGTGGTAGCTCCTTTGCCCCGTACAGATGCCGCTTGGGTTTACTCCCTCTTCTGACAGCCGATGTTCCCTTTGAAGCCTCTGGTGAGGGTGGTGGTATGGTTTTGTGGACAGGGCTGGTGGGCAGGAGCTCTGACTCACGCGTGGCTTTCATCCTCTGCATGGCCAGTAAGAAAGTGTGCTCTTCAACTTTCAGATTTGCTAGAGAATCTCAGCAATGAGAGCATGTGGACAGTGTTTAATGAGGAAAATAGATAACCTCATTACTTGAGAAGCAGAGCCACATAAGAGTTCTGTGGATTGCCTTAAACTTTTGCATATTAAACTTGTTTACTGTTCCACTCAATCACTTCAGTACTGAATTCCTCTTACAGTTAGGACCTTTAATTTGTTTTGGAGATCTTTTGGAATATGTGAGGCTAATCATCCCTTGAGCATGCTAAAGTTCCTACCCCCTACAGACTGGACTTAAGATGTTACAAATCAAATGATAGCACAGTATGCACAGTTTGCATTGATGTAAATAACTACTCAGTATTCACGGTCATAGAAAATGATCTCCTGACTGCCATATTGGATAACTGAACAGTGTATGTCCAGCTCTGTAGCTCCAGCATGGAAAGCAGGAGTTACGAATGCTAAATGCTCTGGGTTCTCTAAATTACCTACAGTAGTCTTCTAGTCACTGTGAGATGGTTACAGTCTCTCCAACACTGCATATCGAACAGAAAAGTTGGGGTTCAGCAGTTACCAGCACAAAATAACTACAATTTTCTGGCCTTATGGGATTTTGGATAACACAATAAAGCTGTCACTGGTTTAGGAATATGTATTGCCCATTCAGAGCTCCAGAGAGGAAAGCTTTGTGGATGGGCTGCCCTGCTGGAACAAAAAATCATTAAAAGAGCAGCTCTTCAATGCTCTACAACTGTTTAAAATGTTACAAAAAAAAAATATGGTGAGGTCAAGCAGTCAGAAAAGTGATTCCGAAATGGTCAAAGGTTAAAAAAAAAAAGAATTTATTGCTGTGATCTGCACTTCATCATCTAGATATCACCACTGGATTCATGGACAGTTGCTAGAAGGTCCAGGAGTAATGTGATCAAAGAAAAAAAAAGAGTGCAGGTTTGGATTGGAATACAATTCATCTTTTTCTAAGTTATTTTGAGCTGATGTGGAACAAATTGCTACCTGCATTCTATTCAGTCTTACCAATAGCAAACTCATAAAAGAAATAAACAATACAAAAACTAAGTGAAGGAGAACACCGCTTTCCAGAGCTCCTGCCCTTGATCCCTGAAAACACCAGGAATCACTCTACTTCTCTTCCACACAGTCTGATTAAAAGTTGATTTTTTTTTTGAAATTTTATTTCACAGCTTTAGTGTTTTGAAAATGTTGTTACCCTCAGTTCAGATCTCCAGAGAGCCATTCATCTCTTCCCAAGACAGGCATCTAAGACAGGTCAGCAAACAGTTTTCTGAAGATGATTCTATTAACTATAAAGGGAGAGTAGACTTAGATATCTAACTTTTAGAAGTCTGTAATTAGACAAGATGATTTTCACCCATCAAGCTATTTTTATACCACATATTCTTTTTTTCTCCCTATTACGATATAAAATCTCACATTTTATCAGTTGGAAAAATACACTATACCCCTGCTAATTTCCTAATCCTGCATGTAGTAAGATGGACTTTATTCTCATTTAAACTAGACTGAGCTTTAAGTTAAACTGTGCTCTACAAAATGAGCCATAGTTGAAGGTCTTTCCTTTTTCACCACCAAATTCCAGAATACTACAGAGGCATTGCTTTCTCTGTATTGCTAGATGTAACTCATGGCAAAAGTGTCTGAAAACTCATGAAAAACACTGTACTTGCACATTTTCAGCTCAGGTTCAGAGATTTCCAGTTCACGTAGTCCATATACAATTCAAAGAATCATCTAAATATTCGGATGCTTATCCAAACTAAAATGAAATTTCAGCTTCTTGAGATTCATCTATCATTGATGATAATGATGCTGTGAAGAAATATCCAATTATCCCACTAGAGATGAAATACTGAGAATAACCATAGTAAAAACTGCACTCACAGAATTTACAGCGATGCAAAGCTATGAGCTACCAGGGAGATAAGCAAAGAATGAGGAAGACATTTCCCATTATTCATACCAGGAGCTATACTCTGCTCCTTGCTGAAAATACACCCCTACTGCACGGTCTGCAGAAAGACAGACAGATACTGTCCACCCCAAACAATTGCTTGTGTCAGGTGAAATTGCTCATTGAACAGCTATTCATTCATTTCATGCTCCTCACCCTTTTCTCTGTATCGCCCCTTTATTGTGACCCTTTCTGTCAGAGATGTTAGTTTTGAAGCCAGCATGAGATTAACTGCTTAATGCTCCCCTTTCAAGCCCGCCTTCTCTTTTTTTCTATATCCAGCCGAGCTCCGCACCGGGATGCGCCAAGCCTCCCCTGGGGACGGCAGCTACTCCCCGTAGCCTGTTTGCATAACAGTTCACTTCTCTTTCTCACACCGTCACAATAAGAAGAGGGGCCACATTGTTTCCAGAAATAAAACAGATTACTTTAATCCTAAACCTACTGCAGTGCCAGCATAATAATCCCCCCTTTTTTACCACATGTTTAACCATTTTTAAGGAAGATAAAATAGCTAGTCATTTGTTTATATATGACTACTGTTTAAGGAACAGTCCTCAGCTGGGTTTATTATTTTTTTTCTCCAGTTTGAACAAATATATCCAGAAAATAAAAAGAAATCAGAAGACTTTACACAACTATTTGCTAGTCTCATTAAAACCTGCATATTTAGATTTTTCTCTCAATCTGCATGCTGGTTCTTCAGACAACCATTACTCAAAGGCATGTTCACTTTCTTTAGGGGAACAATTATTACTACGTTTTTCCATGAAACCCTACATCTGCTCTCTTTTCCGATTAACAAGCTAATTGACACCTCCTATGAGGAGGCTTTTCTCCATGCTTGTTTCCCTGTGTTTTCACTGTTTGCGCAGTACATTGATTTACTTGCATTTCCACTGTCCCTGGCATTTCTGACTTCTTCCCTTCAAGATACACCGTAATAAAACAGGACAAATGCTGCAGTATTGTCTCACTAAAATAGAATAAAACTCTAACATGGATGTCATTTACAAATCAAATTCACCTCTCGTAGCTTTTCGCTTCTCTAACCTAAGCCTCTAGTAATCTACACCTCTGTAAACTAATCATTTAAATTCTCCATAGTCCATAGGGATAGGAATGCCCAGAGGGTAATTTATCCTCTGCCATAATGGGTGCTCAAGGCGGGCACCTTTGGCAGATACTTGTTCCTACCTCATTCTTTGAGTAAATGCAGAACTTTGATGAACTGGCTTAAAATTGACATACAACATTTGACAGGCTCAAGTTGTATGAGGTGAGATTCACCCGGTGTGTCTGGATGTGACTCTTCTTAACCTCTAGTTCTTAACCTCTAGTCTTAAAAACCCAGCTGTTGTCAGATCATCTGAAATCATCTTCAAGGGAAATGAGAAGTGCAGGATCCTTTATCACATTTTTAAATGGAAATGAAAGCAATCACTGAAGAGTTCTCAGTGATAACGGAATTTTGTTTTCATTTCTATGTCTTTTTGGAAAGAAAATTGTTCAGCCATCAGAACAATGATTTAATACTAGGTTTGATTGTGCTTCACCCAGCAATACCCTGTTTATATACATAAGAAATACGTAAACTTATGGTGATACAGTGTTGCTAAGTACTGCTCAAGCTTCATGTCTTGTTGAGGAAGAAGAGAAGAAGAAAAAGAAGAGTTGTTTTATCTCACTCATATCTACTGCCATATACAAACTTCCTCCTTTCTAGAATATATTTTAAAATATCAGCTTTCCCAGAGGTTGGAACTACAGGCTTTTACAAGCAGTGTTTCACATGACACGTAGAAACATCAAAATCAGTAATAAACATCAATTCAGGTGAAAACAGCAGCAACCTGCTGGAGCATTAATACAGCTATGTTGAACATGAAAATATCAGATTCAGGAATTACAACTCTGAATGAATTTCATAAGCCTGTGCTAAACATAAGCTTATTCCTACTTTTGTAGAAAAACATAAACCTGCATAGATGGGAATAAGCATTTGACGTGAGTGATTTTGATTTGCTATATGCATTTACTGCATTGGGTTTTCTTTATGCCTTCCTCCTTCTGCCTCTCACTTCAGACCTAGAACAGGTGCTATTAACCTCAATGCCACCCAAAATAGAATTACTTTGACAGCAGGATCCTGCTTATGTCCTATAGCTCCCGTACATCCCTATGACACTGTTGGAAAATTTCCTTATCTCCACATCTGTTGCTTCTTGACATATGTATGCAAGATTAGAGGGCTAAGAGAAGGAAAACTTCTTCTAGGTAATATTAGAGCGTGTAACCTTTGGACTGTTTGACTAAAGGGAAATGATTACTTTCAGACCAGCAAGCAGTGAAATCTTTTTTCCCATCTCCCCTTGGTAAGGAATTCACTAGTTTTAGGTTGTAGAGTTTTCATGAGTTTAACTCTTGCATTTGACAGTAGTACAGCATGTAAATATTGAGAAAAGTCTTGCTTCTTTTATGAAATAGGCTGTGGCTCATGCCAGTGATCTGTATATAGAATATAAACATGAGGAAAACTATTTTGGAATTAATCTGGCATTACAAGGAGAATCAGTCAGGTGTCAGCAAGACAACAGATGCCTGCAGTTGCCTCCCAAAAATTGTTTCTGCATTTTTAACTAGTGGTGACCAATTTTTCAAGTCAGTGCTCTGTCCCCAGGGAACATGAGTTATCATGAACCAACCTAAAGATCATGAAGTCTCAGACCACTGTAACCATGTTTGTTATCCACGAGTAGGGATTTAGGCTTTCTGCTACTCAGAGATACAAGAGCATTTTTATCAGCTTGGGTGCAGAATTTGTGAAGCATACAGAAGAAGTCCCAGGTCAAAATGGTACTTACTTAGTGTTGCAAATGGAGTCTCCTGGCAGTGAAAAGAGCTGTGATATGGCATGTTCTTCTTAATATTCCCCTCTTCCCACCACTGTTATGTCCCCCATGGCGTTATGGAGGAAGCTCTCACACCCTTTCTGGGGAATGAGCACGGCTGGGTGCCTCTGTAAAGTGCCTGCACACTAATGCCTGCAGCATGGGGAACCAACAGGAGGAATTAGAGGTGTGCATGCAATTGCAGGGCTAGGATCTCATCGGGAGCACAGAGACATGGTGGGATTGCTCACAAAACTGGAGTGTTGTGATGGATAGATACAGGCCCTTTGGAAAGGATGGCAAGAAGGGTGAATTGCCCTCTATGCGAGTGGGCAGTGCGGATGCATGGAGCACTGCTGTGGGATGGGCGATGAGCAAGCTGAGAGCTTGCGGATCAGGGTTAGTGGGCAGAACAATATGGGTGACGTTGTGGGTGTCTGCTACAGACTTCAATGACAGTTAAAATAAAACTAGTCAAATATCAACAGTCTCACAGTTTCCTATGGGAAGCCTATTGGAAGAGAACAGTGGAAAGAATTTTAGCAAAAGAGAGCAAGCAATGCAGCCTATACACTTCATGTGGCATTATCCACGGATCTGAGCAGGAGTATTCTAACTTTGGACCTAGCTGGCAGAGGACAACTTTTACAGAGTAAGAGACTTACCATCCATTGGGACAGAAAGTGATCCATGTTGTTGGTATTTTAAATGATGTCTCATAATTTTCCCCAGTGCCTATGTATGGATACCAAGAAGAAAAAATGATTGATGTAGAACCTGGAGGGTCTCCATATCTATGGCAAGTAAGACAAAGCAGGCCATCAGTACTCTGATTGCATTCTGTACAAAGGATGTTTTCCAGCTCAGTGCTTAACCATTAACTTCCTCAAGGTAAAATAACTACTTACTGTGGTGAATACACTGAATGTTGTAGAAAGACAGAGAAATCTTTAGCTGGGCAAGAGTAGGTCATCCATCACTGCAGCCCATGGTGTGTCTATTCCAAATCCTGGCCTGAAATTTGAGTGGAAGAAGTCTGTAAGGCACGTAATGAGTAAGTTGATTGTGCACAGACACAAATCAAAAGCGGTGGGAGTGCAGAGGTGATAGAAAAATGGCACATAGCATCTAAAAAAATCTTCTAAATTTACATTAATGAGTCTGCATTCTCAAGCTGTTCAGTATTTTTCAAGGTATTCTTTTTTAATACAGAACTTACTATCTACTACTGAACTAATGCCTGGGGTCACATAACTGTGGAAAGAATCTGGCATTCAAAATATAAAAAGCATATCTCCATTTTGCAAAGTTTCTGCTTAGACACAGAGGAAAATAGCAAATAAATTCAATATAAAATAAATATACTTTAGCACTTCCTTGACTTCCAAGGGGAATTTATGGACTTCAGTACGAAAAGATGGTATAGAAGATTGTCTTGAACTATAAAACATTAAAAGGAGGATTTTATATGTTTGGTGGAGAGATAACCACTTCTGCTTCATATATATATACATACATACATACATATACATATACATATAAATATACGTATACATACAGACAATGATGTATGAAGGTGTTATTATAGTTAGGTAATATAGCAGTAAGGAACAGTGATCAATACACCACAAAGACATATAGATATGCAGCTAATTTTTTTCTTTTTTAAGCTAATGGAAAAGAAACAGAAATGATAATATTAAATTAGGCAGATGATTGAAAATGTATCATAAAAGTAACATTAGTGAAAGGTCAAAATTTTGCAAAAAGAATATTACAAAGTTCCTGGAGAGAGCTCTGGAACTCTGAAGGCCTCCACTGTTGGGAGATAATCAGGAAGAACCAGTCGCACATATTTGAGTATGCCAAACAAATAAGCTAGCTTTGGTTCCTACATTCACAGTATATTCTGTAAGGCCATGTAGAATCAGAAAATGTTAAGGGACCACAGAAATGTATCCTTCAAAAGAGATTTAAGAGTTTCCAGACTTCAGAACTGTTAGCAGCAGCAGCATTCACCATACTAAAAATCACAATTACAACTGCTGTATTCCCTGCCTTCTGAGCTACTGTGGCCAGAGCTAGTAGGTAATTTCATCTCATAGCCATTCCTGAGTTCCTGAAAGTAATAAACTGATCTACATAGTATACACCTAATACACTGAATGATCGTATCAGATTTTTCAGCAGCAAATTCACATAAAACATCACACCACTGTGACTTATCTCACATTTCTTTTAGATTATCAAGTCTATACAGATTAATATCTGACACAAAATAATGCCAGAATTTGCCAAAGGACAGACCAATGAAGGAACTAATTGGAACTGCTGGAGCAGCTACTCTACTAAAATTAATCCAAACCCTGTCTCAAACCACAAATAAATAAAATATCATACAGTGAGTATACTCCCTGCTACAGCATTCTGATTGCAGTGCTCCTTTAAGTGGCATTTATTTAAATTATTTGGCAGTCAATATGAAGAGGGATAATGGATAGAAAGTATTCACAACGTATTTTATTACAATATTACTCTCCTTTGATGTCTGTCTTTATCTGGTGAATTTAGAATTTCACTTTTAATATTAGTTTGATTGAGGGAAAGCTCTTTGTTCTACTATAATATAGTTAAAATTCTCTCAAAGTTATAACACCAAACTTCATTCTAAAGGGTATTATATTTTCAGTGTTTTTAAATCACACCGGTTTAAAACAAATCTGCAATGAAACATCTGTCTAATCATGTCCTTATAGTTACAGAGAGAAAAATAAAATTAATCCTCATGGTTCCAATTGCTTTTCTAGCCAACTATCCGATACTTATAAAAAATAATTAAACTGTAGAGAAAGCTAGTTTTAATGCAATTTTGGAAATGTTGATGTTTTTATTAAGACAATTGACTATCAGAGCCAACTACCGAAACTGCATTGTTCAGTAAATGTGTATTGTATTTACAATAGGATGGTGTGAAAAATATCAGCCATGGAAAAAAAACAGAGTCTACAGAGATCTGATTACAGTGTCAAAACAAAACATCTTTCATGTAAATTATCCTAGCATCAAAATATAAATTGTGACCTTAGAGTGAACAGAGAAACTCTTAATAACTAATATAGAAATCTGACTTTCTTTGTTTCTGTTGTGCCAGCATATAGCTTTAATAATAGCTATGTCTACCCTTAAATTGGCATGCAATTACCAGTTCACTGCTTCTGGAACAAATAAGCTCCAGAAAATTACCTGTGGTGTTTGAAATCCAGGCTGGGTATTCAAGCAGGCAGACCGACTTGGATCCTTCAGCTCATAAGTCTTATTTTATTCTTGCAAGTTGCAGTAGAATTCAATAGTCAGGGTGATAAAAGGAGTGAAACTTTGTATTCATGAATGCTTTTATTGTTCTGATTGTGTAAAGAAGGTGTGTTTTAAAGTACAATGTAAATTGGAAAGTTTACACATAGATGCCAAGGATGTCTGCACAGGACCAAGCATGGTGGCACGTTACTGGTGGCGAACCTTGAATACATCAGGCATGGAATTAATTTAGACTGTGTACAAACACAAAAAATCTACAGACTAAATTACTGGAGCCCCAGAATCAATTACAGAATAATAGCATATTTTTTTGAAAAACTTCTGACTTTACCTTGCCTTTCCCACTGTGTTGAGATAATTCTTATGCTACAGCATTCTCAGCACCTTAGTGACATCTCGCAGAGACATCTGTGATAGTTAATAAAACAAATATGAAACATTTATTTCTTATTGCTTCCTTGAATTCTTGAATTTATGTCCACCTCAGTGACCTAAAATCTATGACTGACAGATTCCAAACTCTGTACAGTGATTACTTATGATCTTGTGTGAATAACTTGGAACTATGAAAAGATGCTATGTCTCAAACAGGGAGTAAAATTGTGTAAAATGTTTGTGTCTAGTTCTGGCAAATTGTGAGATACCAGACTATAAGCCCGCATTACCCTAACTTACAGTCAAGCCACTGCTGATATTCTGGGGGGTTTAAGCATGTATGACTCCTACTTTCTCTATCATTCCAAGGATTCTGCTTTGTAACTAGGCAACCATGCTATAGAGAGCAGTACAAAAGTGTAATTATTTAAATTCCCTAAAAATGTTATATTTATTTCTCTACATTGTTTCCTAATTTCTCCAAAATGCTGCATAAACAAACCAGTCGCTGGTTTGTGTCTTTGGACTATATTGTCTATATTGACTATTTTTTTCTGTATTGTGAGTGATCTTCATAGCTTACTTCTGCCTTCAATGCTTGTTAGTAATTACCAGTCATTCCATTTTCCACTTTGCGGGAGTAGATCCAAACCAAAAATATGATCAGTTGTTCTTCTGCCCCAGTGATTCTTTTGTGTAGGATGCTGTGAAGCTCAGCTTGATCATTACTCCTTTTCCTCTAAGAGGTCATGAGTTGTATTGGCACCACTGGGCTAATGACTCTTAACTCCGTGATTTCTCATCAAAATAGTATTAAGGTCTTTCAGTTTTCCCACTGATTTTTCCCACTGGCCAAAATTGAGATTTCAGTGAGAATTTCCATAGCATCCTTATTGCAAAAGATAGAGAAGTGATACTGGCAGGCTGCTGGTAATAGAATTTGTACCTGTTCCTCTACCCTATGAATTTCATTATCAAGCAAACAAAAATTGCCTAAGATCAGTGATCAGTCAGTAGCTGTGGATAGCAGAGGTTTGCAGCTGATATCTCATGAGGAAAGTGCAGAGTGGGATGAACCTGAATACATGGAATGAATGTGGGATGAATGAACCATCAACATTACCCATAGCTTTGTTACCTCTGCATTGGATTAGACCAATACAAATCCCTTGAAGCTAATACTCCTGTTTACTGCTCAGAAACCTGTGCCGGGGAAGAGTATGGTGCCCACTTATTTCTGTAGATGGACTTGGGAAGAGCGTGACTTTAACTTTTCACTGGGTGCACTCTTATGTAAAAAGTCTGTTCCTAATTAAATTCAAAGCATTATTTTTGACATAAAAATTCATCTAATGAATGAATGCAGGTGACACGACTTTTTACATTACATGAAAATCAAGATTATATAGAACTAAAATTAATTTCAATACACAATTTACAGTGGATATTAAGCCTTGTGCTTTGAGATTTAAGCTCATCTTTGCTCAGAAACAGACATGAGACCTGTGTGTGTTCCTGTGTGTGTCCCATTTGCTCTTGTGGGGTTCCTTCGAAGTGTAGCATTGGAACTGCCAGAGAGAGGATACTGGATCCGAGTCTAATCTAGCACATCAACTGCTGATTGCCCAGGCTTCCACAGTTCTTTTGCTTTTAAAGCAGAGGTATTAGCAGTGCTGTTACTACAGTCTTCACTTTCTTTTTCCCTGATAAATTCAAGGTAATGGTTTGAAATTTCTAGCAGCTGCTTGAGATTAGACCCTGTTAAGAATCTACCACTGCTTCTATGGGGGAACTGTCTCATTTGTACTGCTGGCAAAATATTAGTTTCCACAGAAGTATTGAACAGACAGTGCTTTAACCAACACACAGTAATAAGATTATGAAGTAAGGAAAGGACAGTTGTCTGAGAAGCCTCATTACTGTAGTATATACAACATAGGCTGCTCAATGACAGATTTTTTAAAACTTAGGAGAGAGTGGTATTTGTATAAGCTCAGTGAAGTGATTTTTTTAAATGAACCATAACCAGTTCTGCCAACCGCAGCATTCACTCTTCTCATACTCCTGCTTTATCTGGAAAGCTGTTAGTCCCTACGTTTAAATGCCAAAGGAACAGCAACAACTGATGACTCTAAGGTCATACTTCCAAGTACAGACTGAAACAGCGAGTCTGATTGTCAGATGTGAAAAAGTCTCCATACCTTCCTCTGAAAATGTAAAAGGGGCTAAAAATAGGAGTAAATATAACTAACATTCACAATGACATATTCATCCTTTGTCAAGCCCCTTTTTTTTCCTTACAAACTTAATTTCTTGATAAATGGGATTGCTTGAATGCTCTGATACCACCAAATGTAAGTTTCCAGCATTCAGGTTTGCAGATGAAAGCTTGAAAGCATTAACTGAGGGCTTTCTAAAAGCTTAGAGACCAGAAGGGAAACAAATTAGAATGCAGAACTTAAAAAAATCTTTTTTTTGCTTAAAGTCAGTCTCACAATGTTTTGGGCTTTGGTCCATGTTCTGCACATTGCAATGTATACACGCAAATAGATAATCTGAGTTAATAGTTTGTGCCTAGGTTTCCTTTATTATGAGTTTTTATTCACACACATTTCCTATTTGATTTCATTAGCTATTTTGCCTGAATCAGACCATTGGATCATAAACTCTTCAGGTTGGAAATCTAGCAATCTCTGCAGTCTTTTGACCACATACTTTTTCCGTGCCACATAAGTTATATTATAAGTAATAACCTTAGCAAACTTGCCAGAGCTCCTTAGGACCTCTTTCATCTTTTATCTGTATTTAGCTTTCCATTTAAAACTGTACTTCCATTTACATACAGCAAGACGCTCTGATTTGAACTCTGTGCCAAATCATTCCACTTTGCCCAGCTACGTCTAGACTTCAAATGATTGCAGTCTAACTAATACTGTACACCTTAACTCCTGTGCAAACAGGGCTGCAATGATTTTAATGCTAAAAAGAAAGAAAAAAATGTGAAGAAAAATGTATCAATCCATACAGCACTGGACCCAAATGGATAAAATGCCTACAAAGGTGTAACAGCAAGCTGGAAGCTAGATAAGAGTGCAATATTGAACAAGTGCCAGGAGACGGGGGATCTCTTTTGGTAGGACAGACTATCTCAAACTGTACTGAGGAATGAAAGTAAAATCACACCTGACAGTGTGGATTCAGCCATGGGAGGTCCTGTATTTGGTATAATGGGTACTTTTCTTAACACAGTTTACAAGATCTTAGTCATCTGTTGTTCTCCTTTTACTCTTCAGCTGACTGATTGCCAAACTGATGAATGGCCTAGGTTTACCTCAGCATAGACGCTGCCTGAGATAACTAACTTAGGAGCACAACCAGTGTTGGAGAGATGGAGACCCAATCCCACCCTCAAAAGTACCAGTCAGACCACAGGTGGGCAGAGTTGCCCTCAGGAAATGCCTGCAGTCAGTCTCAACAGACCATGTAGGGACCTGGGGAGAACTACAGTTGTAAGGTGACTTTCAGGTAAGCGGAGTTCATTATTCACTAATAGGTGGCAAACATTTTAAGTAGGAAGTTGATGTGGGTAGTCATGACCCCTACTGTGTGATTCTAATTTATCTTCATACTGCAATGGCTTTCTGACAATTCGGCCATTCATCTGGCAGGAACATAAGAGAAATGGGCTCTGGAGGATATCCAGCATTACTGAGTTCACCTGATGGATAACAAGAATAATTATTCAAATGGATAGTGTATGTTTGAAAAAAAAGCAATCTTTTGCCATGTTTTCAAACTATGCTAAACCAACTTCATCCTGAGGCAGTGTTAAACCAGATGTCACAATCTCTCTCAAAGACGTTTTTCTTCAGGAAGTCTTAAACTATGACATTTGGTACACAAAGTCTAAGGCTGACCTAGCTTAGAACTTCAGGACAGGCCTGTGCTGGGCATCTGATTTATTTTTTCCAGGTATGCATTGTGTTCTTTTTAGGTAGAGGGACCCCTTGGAGGAAAGAGAGATTGCTCCTTCCCTTAGGGCTACTGAGAGTCCTCAGAAAAAGAAGGCTCAAGAGACTGCAGGATGGAGTGAGCAAGCAAGTTATAGCAGGGGAGGCCTGCAGCTCATGCATGGATTGAAAGACTGCAGTGGAGATGAGAGAGCAGTCCAGCAGGCTTTGGAGGTGAAGGGAAGAATTTTCTGAGGACTAGAGCAGAAAAAGTAGAATTTGCTGCCATTAGGCAAGTTATTGTTAGCTGCAAAACACCCTTGACTTGAAAGAACTCTGTAGAAAATTTATTTTGTTTTTCTCTTCCTTTTAAGACACTAGGTCTTTAAATTTTAATTTTCTTTTATTTTTTATTTTTTATTTTTCCCTGAGCGTAAAGGTGTTATACTCATCTTTGGGGAGCTCATAGTAGAAGGCTTTGGTACTTCTACCTCAGTGATTTGACCAAATGAGGATCCTGTCACAAATGCATTGCTAATTCCTGACTCGGAGTCAGTAGAGCTTTGGCCCATGTTTTAAAAGAAAGATTTTCCAGATAAACACAAAAACGGGTTGACCAAAAAAAGCACTTCGGTTGACCATCAAAAGCGCTTTTCATACAATGATGCATATTACATATGCAAAAAATTGTTGAATGTTAAAAATCTTTTTGAAATCTGCTTTCTCTTGCATGCTCATAGTCTACACTCCCTGATTAATGTTTTTAATTCATTGTCACAGCAGCAAATTATTTTCATTCAGTGCTGTGAACTGAAAAAAACAAGACTCATTATGTAAACTGTGAGTTAATATCAACCCCTCTGTAGGCTGCAAAAGAATTCGAGGTTGGTTGTAAATATCAGAAAAAAAGTCAATCTAAAAAAGAAAAAGATACTATAAAAAGATAACATTTTAAAATATATAGTAGTGTGGTGAGTAATTATTAGAAATGCATATTCAAATTGTGCAATATTAGATCTTCAAAATTTACCTACCTTACCCACTAGATCTTTGCACATTACTTAAAACCAGATAAGCAAAATGAGGTTGTGCATTCAAAAAGTTTGAACTGGATGATCCTTAAAAAAAGCAGGCTACTCTGCTGTGTCATAAAGCTATCACATACTACACACTAAGATCAAACTTTTAGAGTTATGGCTATATGGCATAGCTTTGCTATGCTCTGTCACAAGAAGCAAAGAACACAGCCCTAGCAGGATAGATTATCCAGTTTTGAGAAACACAGGGCTTGGACCATCAATTACCAGTTAAATTCTGAAGCAAAAGTGGTTTTTAGCTTTTCAAAAGGAATCTTAAGGACCTCATGGACCAGTAAAATTTAAGTGTTTACTTATGTAAAGTAACAAAATGCAGACATACACAAACTGAACTTTGAAGGAAATGTTCTGGAAAAAATACTGTTGACATACTGTATACATATAGTTGTACTAATCTCAACAGAGAAAAACAAGAAGCCATTAATTGGACAACATTTATATCTTCTTAACCACTCATAAAGCACTCATTGGATTCATTCAAATCTACAGGCAGAGTGTATTTCAGGGAAAATAAAGTGAGCAGCTCCTTTCCCTACCCCCTGCTTCCTTACGGCCTCTCTACAAGAAAAAAAGGAAAAATCTCATTTAGATCTGTGTTCCTTGCTGCATGAAGCAGCAAGCTTCTTGGCAGTTGCACTGGTATTTTTCTGGCTGCTAAGCTTCAAAATAGCACTGAACCTCAGCCATTTTATAAGGCCGGCAGTGATTTGAAAATACCAATGCCTGTAGTTTACATGGAACTAGTCCTGATTTATTGGACCCTACTGAAAATCCATTCACCTGTAACTACTGAGACTAAAGAGATAGGGCAGGCAGTGGGAACTTGTGCATTGATGTACGAACATTTTCCCACCAGCTTTGTAGAAATTGTGCTAGTTTTTTTACTGGAAGAGTTAGGGATATCTGGTAAGTATGTCACTGCTGTTTCATGAAACAGAATCACTTTTAATTCCTTTTATTATTACATTTGGATGTACGACGCTTATCAGTATAAGATCTGGGTGCATATCACAAAATTTAGATCAGAATTAGGCAACCATTTCTGTAACAACCCCCACATAGCACCAAAATAGCTACTCTGAAAAGGAGTGATACGAGGCAGATGATTAAATGTCAGTGAATTCTAAAGACTGTTTCTACTAGGGAGCACAAAGAAAGTGATCTTGCATTGTGCTCTAAAATGTCTCTACCCTGTAAGCTGATCTGCACAGACTGATGATTCTTATGCTGTACTTTGGCTCTTTGACTCTCATTTGACACCAGGTGCGTACGACCACTCGTGTGATCGATGTGCATGATCTAAGCTGAAGTGGCTACAGTTAGGGCTTATCATGTGAATGGCCTTCACTGGGGAATGCTCTGCAGCTGACCCCCTTGCTTTCAGCTTTGGGACCAGGAGTGCTGCAAAGGGGTAAGGGTAAAACAATTATCTGAGATAACAGCTGCGGAGGCAATGGAGGTCCTTAAATTTCACCCGGACTGGAACTGGTAGCCAAAGAAGGGAATACAGGTGTGAAACACTCTTGTCAATCTTCTTCTTAATGATCTGGGCAAACAGACTTTGGTTAGCAGAAAACATGACATAAGTGCCTTCACCTGCAGATTACTCAGCCATGTCACATGTCACCCACACTTGCTGATGGGTATTAGAATGCTTGTTTTCTAATACCTCCTAACTGAAAGCATTAGGCTCGTACAATGCAGTAAAGAGATTCCTAATTGCATTGTATTTACAAAATACTTCTTATTGGCTGCAGTGCATTTCTCAGAACTGCGCACACTATCCAAAGAAACGTCTGTGAACTTTATGGCGTGTTATCGTCCTTTTCAGCTTTGAAGCTCCCACTGGTCTTTCCATATAACCCATTCCTATGATAATTCTTCTCTAGTATTCATAGCTAAGCCACATAAGGGCACGTAGTTTCTGTTCTAGAAGCACTGCATAGCCTGAACGAAATGAAAATCCTCAATGATTCTTTCCAGTGGTCACCTGGAAATGCCTCGAGCACACAAGACTCCTTATCATGTTACTCAGTATGCTGAACAAGTGACTACCTTGCTGTATTTTATTCTGCAGGCAGATTCGCAGTCTTTTCTTCTGCCTAGAAGAAACAGCATTCTTAATGCAAGCCACATAATATACTTGACTGTACACACCTTGTATACACACTGCTGCACTGAAACCAAATGCTGATCCACAGCCTTCTCTGTTAGTGCTATGGTCAGGAACAGCACCTGCAGTGCACTATGACTTGCCTCAGCTAAGAATAATTATCTACTGCCTGAGACCTCGCATGTAATGGGTCTAGATTTATTAATCCTGCAATTAAGATCAAAAGGACACATTTTAGTGGATAAAATATGGTGTGCATGATCTTTAAAAATATAGGCTGAAAATTTCAAAAGTACATGCTGAAGTTTGGCTCTTTAGATACCCAGGCGATTTTGTATAAGCTGCTTGGTTTTTAGAAGTAACTGGCAATTTCTTTTTCATTTGTGAATGTTAGTATTACTGACAAGTAGGCCACCTATCTGCAAGTGCCTAAATATGGATTGAGAAAACTAGGCTTTGGCACCCAGATACAAAGTTTCTATTCATTGTGAAAATTTGTGTTTTCTTCCTCCTCCGAGTGTAAATTATTTTGCTCCTATGAAATTGTTTTTTTCCCCTTCAACTCAGATGGTTGCAGATATTTCCCAGGGAAACCCATACAGAACAAAAGTTTGCAATGCTTCTTGAGTTTCACGCTAATGTCCTATTCTGGCAGAGAAAACAATCCAGTATTTTGTGTTCATAGATTGACAAGCTGGCAAATTTATAAGCCATAACTGAAATCATATCATGGTCCTAGCAAATAATAATCATTAAAAAACATTTCTGAAGATTTTAAGCTTCAGACTATAAATAAAAATAAATGCTTCCCCTCCCCCATCTTTCTAATGTAACTGTGTTGTCCTTGGTTTGTTTCAATGATGAAACACAAAATATGCCTCTGATTTTTGAAACTCAGCATATATTTGATCATTTCTGTCACAACTGAATAGCATAATAGATAATACAAGGAAGACTTCGCTGATAGTCCTGACTTTTAATATTTTAATGATTTTAAAATGCCAACTTTTATCATTTTCTCTAAAGTTGCCAAAAATTTTCAGCCTGTACACTATTTTGGTTAAAGTATGAAAAACACTGTTGGCAGATTTCAGATTTGCCTTGAGACAGGGTGGATGAGATTTTACATTTCCCTCAATTTCCCTTTATTGTAAATACTCTTCAAGCATACTCACTTGCACATTTGCATTTCAGATTTCTTTTTTCTGATTCATCTTCATATATTTTCTTATGATTTGTGAAATCATATTTATTCAAACAACACTTAAACACACGCTTAACTTGGCAGTTATTTCAAGTTATATGTTAGACTAAGTGATACCATGAATAGGGTTGATTTATATGCATGTGTTAAAGATGTTCTTGAATTGGGCCTTTTGTCAGTGAAAGAGCCACTGTAGATGACTCTGTTCTTTCCATATTCTGCTTTGAATATTTCATACTTATCCATTATGGAAAAATGAATCTTTTTTTTTTTTTTTTTAAATGAAGACCAGTTTATTTTAAAAGAACTAATGCATTGGTATTGTCTTCTTCATTAAAGTGGAAAACGTTACTATCATCATGTTGCCTCAGGTCCCATCCCTTACCTTGATCATGTCTGTGTATAGCAACATCTAAAACCAAGTTAATATTGGGTTCAATACGCTGTAAGACCTTTCCATTCATAATAGCAAACAGTAGTTTTTGTTAACCGTCTTTTTAATAAGCGTGTTTGTATACATTTGACTATGTATGTCTGGCTTCAACAGAATTGTTGCACCAGTTCTAAAATCTGTGCATATTTTGTTCCATGCAATATAGCGTCCTTTAGGCTTTTGGATTTATTCATTTCTTAACTGGCAAGCAAGAAAATCGTATCTGCTCTTACTTAAATTTTCAAACATCTATGATTTAATTTTGCATTTGTATGTGACATGTCATGTCTACCTCACTAAATTATATAGCAACATTGAAAACATTTAGTGCTTAACAGTTTGCATGGGTCAATAGAAAAAACATATGCCTGATAAAATTCTATTGAATAAAGGTGCCAAAAATGACATGTAAAAGCTGGGTGTATAGATTCAAGGTGAGCAGAGGGACTTCTTGATAACACGTAAATGGGAACAGAGAAAATCTGTAACTGTTAACGATATTTTTATAGGGACTTGTATACATACTGTAATCACCAGCATAAAGAAATGGATTCTAAAAAGATGCATGCTTTGAAGCTTCAAGGCTGAAAAAGGAAGGTAATGGTTTAAAATACAAGTAGCCCAGAGTACTACAGACCAGAACACGACATAGTCATAAACAGCTATCTCTACAAATAACATTCAATAAGTATCAGACTAAAATGCTGAAATGATATCTTTCTTCAAAACTTCAGATCACCAGCTACATATTAACACCCCATTACTCAATGGATTTTATTATCACACTCCTCTAAACATTTATGCCATTTGGGTATGAGTAATATCATCAAGCACTGCAGAAAAATCATAGAACCTTCAGCTGTTATCTCAGGAGGTAAAAAGTCATTCCAACTTGATGAATTAAAATCCATCTTGAAGATGAAATGCAGCACTTTTAACTATCTCTTTAAGATTTCAAATCATTAAAAAAAACTTGACTAGCCTTAAAGAAAACTACAGAAATGGATTTTTAATTTACATGAGAGGAAAACTTGTGAGACCTCCAGAAGTATTAAAATGAAAACTGGACCTCAGCCACTTCCAGAGGTTTCATATTATGTCTTTGGTGTGGGATTCTACGTGGCTGCAATTAAATTATCTAGAATCAAATTTTACTCACCCTGTAAGTAATAAACAGATATTATCGGTCCAGCTGCAGGGCTGAAAGTTTGTGCAGTGCGGTACCTAGGAAAGTTCAAAGCATACTCTTCTGGTGAGTATTCAGTGGCTCAGAAGGAAAGATGAAAAGTCCTAAAACCTGGGAACACACAAAGAAATGTTTTTTCAAGTCATTCATAAAGATATTTACATTCCATCTTCAAAGCAGTTTCCCTAGGACCAAAGCAATTCGGTATTTTAAAAAAATTAAGTCTTTAGACTGATTTAATTGGTTTTAACGTACCAATAAGTTAAGATGCCATAACATTCTTATGTGCATTACATATGCCTGACATTTCCTTTAGAACATGGAGCATTATAAAATGAGGCAAAGACTCCCTCCTGTATAAATGCATAATACACGAAGCTGCCATACTATATGAAACTAAGGCTTTTACTGGCCCACCATCTACAGTAGGATATCTATGATAACACAAAACATTTGTATTAAGTGTCCTAATTGAATTACTTAGGGCAAAAGTAATAAGAATGTAATAGTACTGGTAACAAAACATCCTCAAAAAGAGATATTTACTGTTCTGTTCTAAAGAAAGCCAGCTAAGAATTCAGCCAGGAATTGATGTCAGATTCGTGGTTTAAGATTAGGAACTTCATGTTCAATTATTATTTGTTACTGAGATACTTAATACATGTTGTTTTGCTGTCTTGGGCTGTCTGTTCTCATTCAGCATTTACATATACCTTTGTCACCTTCAAATGTTTTTTATCTCACGTAACTTTAGTCACCTAGAAGACAGGCCTTTAGTCAAAGGGCGGCATCTAGGCTTCCTCTCACTGGAGTTGACAGAGAAAATAAAGCACCTGCAAAAGGCAATTTATGTCGCTTTTTCTAGAATGAGATGCTTTGGAGTGATTGCTGCCTGTCCACCACAGAGATAATGTATGACTAGCTGAGGTTGGATCCCTAAATTTTAGAAGTTACTGAGAAGAATCCCACAGTAGTAACTAAAAGGTATAAATGTATGTGCAACAGTTCAGTCTTGTGAGTTAGTTTGCTGTTGTCTTGTTAGTTCACTGTCTCGTTGATGTTTCTACAAATGAAGATATAATACCAAAATATGGTATCAATGTATAGATGAAGGCTCCAAAGCCAGTCCAAACTGCATTTACTGACATTTACTCATGAAATAGGTTGACATCCTCCATCTTGCTTCTTCAGGCAGGCAAATTTTATCCTTTTCCTATGGCTCAGAGGTGGTTTCATATCCAGTTGCTGTGACACCAGTACCTGAAGAAACATGAACTGAAGTACTCACACTGATACCTCAGCCTCCTCCCCCATGCGTGACTCCCACATAACAGAGCTCCAGAAAGTCACCAGTGTTTAGCACAGGTAGAACAAACACACTTGTTCAGCTTCTCTGTTCATGTCTGCACATCTGGGAATAAGATACCTCTGACATTGCATTAATGGACCTCCCGAATGTTGGCTATTTCACAGCCATTCTGGCAAAGTTGTACTCTTGCAATAGCTTCTGCCTAGGAAAACAAAAATATAAAAGTAACTATAAACTTAGCAATACTCCATCTATCTGTTTGGAATGACAAAGAAAGAGATAAAGATAATTTCAGCTTAGTTTTAAATTTTAATGACTTTCCGCAAAGCCCTATCATTTTGGGCACACACCCTGTGCTTACCATACTGATGTATTTATAAAGAATGATCTTTCCACCTCTTTGCCTTTGTTTTGCTAGGCTAAGCTCTTTTGGTCTCTTCACATATGACAGTCTTTTCATTACCTTTAACCCTCTTTTAGCATTCTCCTGCATCTGCTCTCAGTTTTCTCAAATGTTGTACTTGAAAGAGCTGAGTATGGCATTTCTGATCAGATCTTATGCTTTCTGCTTTTCTAGATGTCTCTACTGGAAATACCTCAGTCATTATATCCTAGTACCACATTTGCCTTTTCACCAAAAGACCTGGAAACCATAGGATGTCTAGAGTCTCCTTAGAACCTCTTTCACTTCTCTGGCTCTCACCACTATGTTTTAAGGCACCTTTATGTGAGAAGCCTTGGAGTGTAAAGTACTCGAGACTGGGACCTTGTGTGATACAGAACATATGTGCTTAATTTTATATATGGTATATCATTTCATCAGCTTCAGTTAGCTTTGTAGGATCTTGGCCTATCTCCTCAGTCTATAAATAAATAATGACAGTTTTATAAATAAACCAGTTTCTAACCAGCTGAAACTGTGTTATCTTTGTAACTTTTACCAATCAATAGAGCAACGTGAATGACAGTCACAGGTTCTGCAGTTTTAAAAAATCTGGTATAACAATAAATAAATATAGTTACATGTGAGAACCACATAAATATTTTGATGTACTAGCATAAAGTACTTCACATGGCATTTCAGAATATGCCCAAACCGTTTACATCTATGGCAGGCCGGCAAGTGTTTTTTAGCTGGTGGCTCAATGTTCTCCCAGTGTAAATAGATGATCAATCATTCTTTGTTGTTATTGTTTTAAAGAATAGTTTGAAACTTGATTTACAGTGAGTGTTCGTACTGCCTGTTCTTTTTGCTCTCTTATCAATACAAGTTTTAATATTTAAAAAATGCATTGTTTTCATCTGGCTGCTAGAGGCTACTTGTTGGGCTGTATGGTCATTTCTGAGATTCTTGGTTGGTGGAAGAGTAGAGGTGCAAGCCTGAAAAAGAGACAGAAACTCTGTAGAGGCAGGAAGCAAAGAGTATATCAATCTATTTGGCAGACAAAGACACAAATAAAAACACTGAAGTGGAGAAAATACATTCCCATGCCGAGAATTATTGTGTTGTAGTATACAGCCTGCATGAAGATGAAATTGAATTTCACCTGTCTTCCTGTCCTGGTCACTCACAGGAAGCTTATGGATAGCTAACTCCAGCACCTCTTTCGAAGCCCAATGCAGGGCAAAAGCATAAGACAGCATGTCTCTACTGTTCTTGCGTCAGGACATCAGCACCATTTTTCTTTAAGACGCAAGATGGAGAATGCTCAATTACGTTGCCGTGAATCGGCCTGGACGTGTTCCTGTCATGACCGGGAGAACTCCATTCCTCCAAGTGTCTTCAGTGGCACGAGCAGAGGTCAGGCTGCTCACAACCTCCTCCAGTGACAGCCCGGCCGATCTGCGCCCTGTTCCCATCAGTGGCCCATCGCTGAGGAACACCCAGTGCTGAGGCCGAAGGCCAACAGGCCCTTCCCCACTCTGCAGGGAGGCACGGAGCGGCATAATCGCTCAGGGGAGATCATCGGGGCAAAGAGGGCTGTCTGCTCTCCCCAGTTTTTGCTTTCAGAGGAGCACTCGGAGCTACAGCCTTCTCGCAGGGCCCAGGGTGCTTCTCCCCGACTGGGATGGAGCCTTCTCCTACTCGCCAGGGCCGCCCGTCCCCTCTCCCCGAGGCGTGCGTCCCCTGCCCCGAGGGAAGCGCAGGCACGCCTCCCCCTCAAGCACCGAGCCCCTTCCCCTCCGTCCCCGCGGCTCTGGCAGGCCGTGCGGGGAGCCCCGCTCCGGCGGGCGG
The DNA here is from genome assembly GCA_013399115.1 of Anseranas semipalmata. NCBI lineage: Eukaryota > Metazoa > Chordata > Aves > Anseriformes > Anseranatidae > Anseranas > Anseranas semipalmata. The sequence goes on along the minus strand of VXAA01006847.1, from coordinate 595,133 downwards.
CGAGGCCCCTGGGCCCGGCACGCTC
>VXAA01006847.1:532204-584717 GCA_013399115.1 Anseranas semipalmata | reverse complement strand
AGATGACATCAGTTGCTCTTCCCTTACCCACCAATGCTGTAACCCCATTGTAGAAGGCCACCAGATTTGTCAGGCACGATCTGCCCTTAGTGAAGCCATGTTGGCTGTCACCAATCACCTCCTTATTTTCCTTGTGCCTTAGCATAGTTTCCAGGAGGATCTGCTCCATGATCTTGCTGGGCACAGAGGTGAGACTGACTGGCCTGTAGTTCCCCGGGCCTTCCTTTTTTCCCTTTTTACAAATGGGGGTTATGTTTCCCCTCTTCCAGTAGTGGGAACTTCACCGGACTGCCACGACTTCTCAAATGTCATGGACAGTGGCTTAGCAACTACATCTGTCAGTTCCCTCAGGACCCTCAGATGCATCTCATCAGGTCCCGTGGACTTGTACACCTTTAGGTTCCTTAGATGGTCTCAAACCTGATCTTCCCCTACAGGGGGTGGTTCTTCATTCTCCCAGTCCCCGCCTTCACCTTCTGGGGCTTGCCCCCGTCATGTTCCCTACAGCCCTTTACATGTATCTTACACCATGGTGAGCTACTTCAGGGACTCAAACCAGTAGAAAACTGGTTTTGATATGCTTCTTTTTCTGCTGGTGTAGATATCTAAACTGGCCTGGTAGAAGTGGTTGGAGCACGTGGTGTCGGGCAGCAAGATGGCAGGAGAGGAAGGAAAGCAGAGCTTTTGACATCTGATGAGCTCTGTTGTGTTGCGAGTCTTTAGTGTGGGTGGTAGGAGCTGCTGCAGGGGGCTGTGGAAATGAAGACCACCATTCAGTTGCCTGCGGGAGCTGAGAGGTGTGAGGGCTATGAGAGAACCCCACGCCCAAGAGACTCTGGGGAGACAGAGGTGTCCTGCAGAAGATGGGTGGGATGGAGAGAGGCTGTTCAGCCCCTCTGAAGTTCAGCAGATCTTCCCTGGCTCCTCTGGCTTCCCCTCTCCACTGGCTGCTCCTCTGGAGCCTGTTCTGCTGCCTGCAGGTAACATGGCTTTGTCTGGGCACCTGCAGAACCAAGCGCTGGGTGTGGGCGCTGGATGCGGCTTTCATGCTTCTGGCGCATCCCGATGTCCCAGGGGATTCCACCCCTGCTCCGGTTCACTGCAGTCTGAAGAAAATGGCTTCCTTGTAGTGTGAACTGGTCTCAAAAGCAGATTTCTTTTCACAGCTTTACTGTACGAGGCAGGAGGGCAAAACAGTTGTTCACAGGATTAATTCATGTATTTCTTGTAGAAGATGGACTGTCCAGGACAATTTAGAAATGTGTTGTTCATTTTTTTTTATTTTTTATTTTTTTAACTAATGAGCGTATATTTGTTTGTAGCAGTAAGCTTGAGGTTGTATTCTTTTCATGTACATGTTTTCCAGGTTCTGGAAGCTGTCTAATGAGATAAAAGGTTTCTTTTCAAATGCTCTGTTTCTGAACTCAGAAGGGACATCTCACAGAAGCTAGTGTAGTGTGTCTATGCTGCTTTGGAAACCGCAAAAAATAATTGAAGAGTATTAGTGGCTTGCTTTTCAAATGCTCTTCATTTCTAAGCTGGAAATGGAAGCTTTATGGGTGCATTAATTAGCCTGGATTTTTAATTCTACTTCGAACACTACGGTTTTGTCTTTTTTAACACAGACGGGAGTAAACTTCAAGGAGCTTCCATCCAGCAAGTTTTCAGTTCCTGCTATACCTTTTGTCATTCCTTGTACATATATGGCACTTTAGCAGCCCTTTCATTGTCTATCGCTTCTGTGCTTTGTGATGTTTACCTGTCAACTCTTACATTGACAGCACTGAAAATGTGGGTTAGAGAAGGTGGTGGTTATGGGAACCTCGAAAGATGCGTGTAAAGAATCACTCAAAAAACAAAACAAACAGAACAACCCCCCCCCTCCCCAAATTATTCAATTAAAAGATTTAAATTAAGAACTACTAAATTTCTTTTTACTTGTTTATTTTTAAATTGTATAAAAATATGGTATGTCAAGGTAAATACTGGCAGGATGTACAGTTAAAAATATTGTGGTTTGTATGTTTTCTAGATGGCTAACTGCATCTAGATGACTAATATTTAGTATGGCTTAGAGAAGTGTGCTTTATAAGTAATTGTTGGAATATGAACGGTAGAGTGAATACAAGCCTGTTTTGTTCTAGTTGACATGCTTGGTCCAAAGAGTTGCAATATCTTTCTTTTTCATGTTAATATTCTGTTGATGGATGCCAAGTATCTTGCATATTTGTTTACCGAAAACAAACTTTTTTTTTTTAAAGCAAAACAGTAAGTTTGTTATTCTTTTCTTTTGATGCATTTAGTAGGCATTAAGGCACTGTGACAGGCCTTGCTGAGATGGGATATTCTGCAAAGGCAGTGCAAATGGCAGTGTGGAAAGTTGGTGGATTCTGTGCTCCTGCTAATGTTTCCATACTTGCCGTAGTGGATGAAAGTTGTCTGTTGTGTCTGGGTATTCTTCCTCCCTGCAGTGGTAGTAGTTTAATACATTTAAGGGTAGCCTGCTGCATAAAGGGTAAGGGAGGGACTTTCCCTTTTCCAGAAGTCAGTGCAGTCTTCATCCTTTATCTCAACAAAAGTACTATGTATTAATGGCAAAATACGGAGCTGTTGATCTGCTTTTGGTTTGGTCTTCTGGAGCTCAGCTTGACCTTGCAGTGTTCTGTGGCCTTGAAGCAAAGCGACAAGTGCATGCTTGTGGAAGCGTTCATTAGCCATTAATGTCAGAGTTCATCCTGTTTTCTCATGTTACGTTCTGCTTCTCAAAAAGAGAAATTCTGTTTTCACATTAAGCATTTAAAATGCTTCTTTCATAGGACAAGATAAAGCAGCATTAGTTTAATTTTTCAAATGGTTTGTAGTTCAGTACTGCAATGAGCAGCATTCTAATTAGAAGACACAATACCTATCTTACTGTGCATTATCTCAGAATGGCTGAAATCGATCATAGCTGCATAAAATACTACTGGATCAACATGTGTTTACCAAGCTATATCAGTTAACCAGCTGCAACAACTGACATTTGTTCTCTCCAGTGTTCAAAATATTCTTTTTCCAGCTCTAGATGTGCTGGCAAGCAGAAAATAGTTTGTCTCTGAACTTCTTGAATGTGGTTTGCTGCTTTATATCCCCCTCCCCAGTGAGTTTTCCACTCGAGCATCTTTCTTGTGCTAGACCCCCCTTTTCATTATGAGGACTTGACGCTGACTCGCAAGTTGTCAGGATTGCTTGGCAATACTGGCAGGGCCTCTGCCTGCCTGTGAGGGAGCACTCTGGCCACAGAAAGACGTCTCTTGCACCAGATTTTTGGGGGTTAAGTAGTTCAGAATCTTGGCTTTTAAAAGGGGAGGGAGGGATTAGGTAGCCTGTGCTTTCCTTTATTTATACCTGTGTTCAGGGAAAAGCAATTTTGAACATTAGATGGTTTTGCTGTTGATGCTACCTGTAGTATTTAGTGACAGAAGGGCTTAAAGTTTGTGTAGTTTAATGCCAAATGTTGAGGAAACTTCACTCCTGTTTTCGTGTGATCTTTGCAAAAGTTCGGTAAGTAAGGAGAGCATTGGCTGCTTTGTATTTCAAATACAGTCATTTTATTCCCTCTTCACTTGCTCATTTTTGACTTTTTGGACAGAACGATACCAGCTCTTATAATTAAATTGTGACTTATCTTTTCCCCTCCACCAAACTGTATGCACATTGCACAGGCCAAATAACCCCATGTACAGTTTTTATTATCATTATTCACTAAGGAAATAACAGTGTAACTTGAATCCCAGCCAAAACTTTCTCTTCAGGCCGGACTGTTGCTGTGGTTTCGTCCGGCAGGACCTGCATGTCCCAGCTACGGGTTCTTTTTCTGTAGATGACCAGGCCTGGCCCCAGGTACCCGGAGTGGAAGCAACCGGCCCCGTGCTGGTGGAGCGCTTCTGAACCTGACGGTTCTCAGGCTTGGCAGATTCTTCAGCTGGGATGTAAAATTTGCATTACGCTTGCAGATGACATGATCTGCTCTCCCAACTGGCAAGCTTAGTCCAACCACTGATTTGAATAATTTGTTGAATAATGAGCGTTAATAATGACAACAGAGTTGTGTGTGGAGGTGCAGGGGGGTATAAATGCACCAATGCACACACGTGCCCATGTGGTTTATTGTATACCTGCCTTGAAAAACATAACAAAGACTCTTTTAAAAAAGCAGTCATTTGAGAGGCAATGGCCGTATCTTTCCATTCTGAAGTTTGGCTTTCATAACTCCTGCCTGTTGTGTTGAAGGTTATGGTTTCACAGTAGAAGAAAACATACTACTTCATCTCTCCGGTCAACACATACAGAAAGCACAAATACTCAGACAGTGATAATGATGGTGGACAACTGAATGGAAACCTTACTTATGCGGTGATCAGGCACCAACCCTTCCTGGGCTTGCTTTTGAGATCAGATCACAGAATTCTTCTTGACTTGGTAGACAATGGGAGGGAGTTGTTCTTCCAAAGGAAGCCACCAGTTCTGAATACCTAGTTGTGCATTCTTACGATTTTCTACTTACAGGGAGGAAAAAAAACAAACAACAGAAGACAATTTTTTCTATTTTGTTTTCCTCTTAGAACTATGTGTTTGTCATGTGATTATCTGTAAACTAATGCATGCTGACTTCTGAATGATGATGCCAAATCACGAGCTGGTTTTGCAAATTAAGGCCACCTTTGGCATTACATCACAACAGTTAGGTATTGGATCTTATTTAAGAATTTTCCGAAGGACATAATATTCCCATGTGGAATTATCTTAAAATATGCTTTTCTAGTGCATAATTAAAAATACTAATTCACACTAAAATTAAAAAGTACTTTTTACCTCTTGGTTTTAAAACTGTCCACTTTCCTCTGTCCTGTGTCCCTATAGTGATTCTGATTGATTGCAGTGGCACTTGGTGGTGACAGAAGAGTGGATCACCTGCAGTCTGCTCAGCTTGCTTCTGGATTTAGCCAAGAGTCCGCTCCCTTGGATGGGAACTGCATAAACATTGTCAATTGCTTTTTTTTTTCTTTCTTTTTCTTTTTTTTCTTCTGGTTTCATCTTAAGCAGGTCAGAAAGCTGGAGGAACGCTTCTGCTGAGAATGCTTCTGCTGTGTGGCGTGTCTGTTAGTAATTTGGAAGGAATAATTTAAACTATTCATGCATGTTGCTGGGTTATAGCTTCTTAACTGTTTGCAAAAAAAACCCTTGTATTTTGCTGAACGTGGAAAAGCCTGTCAGCATTCAATGGCAATATCTAAAAATGCAGTGTTCTCTTCAACCATTGTATAAGGAGTGGACTTGGCAGTATTTTTTCAGAATTATGTTGTTTTCTGTTCCTTCTGTATAGGGAATATATAATAACATCTGGGAAGATTTCCACTCTTACCTGGAATATTTCGCTTAGTTTCAGGTACCGTTTTTAAAGGAGAGTTACAGAATAAAAACTGGAGGAGAAGAAAAGCTTCCACATGATGGTGAATTTTAATATTTGGGAATTGATAAAAAGAAGGGGGACTTTCTTAGAGATGTACAAAACTAAATTTTCAGATGAGATAACATGGGGGATTTGGGTTTACCCTTTTGTCATCAAAAACGTTGGACCTCCAGAGCACTTGAGGAAAAAAAAAAGGCAAAACAGACTTAAAGGAGAAAGAAGTTTTATACAACAGTGTATTGTGAAAACGAACTCCTGTCTAGTAGTTGTGCTCTTTGCAAAACTTAAGTACCACCAAGAGTCAGATCTTTCTGCAAGTTTCGAGTCTAATCTGCAATACTTTGTATTAGATAATACCTTTTTGTGGAACTTAATTCAACTTCTAGCTGATTAAATGAGGCAAAAAAAGGTTGAAAGGACAGTCTACTACAAATTTCAGCTATGATTGGCTGCAGTATGAACATGAGATGAGAGGTCATGAGGAAAATCTTTAAAACTCTTGCATTGTTGGTAATTATTCTATTTGGATGTGAAACGTATTACTGCACAGAAAATATGAACCTTACTGCTTTCATATGCCTAGTTCGGAAGAGTGTCTTCTCCTCCATTTTCCACAGGCTGCAGGGCATAACACTTAAACCTTTCTAAATTAGAGTTCTATTAAGAACTACGGACTCTAGCAGCCTGTATATATTAGTGAAAATAAAAATTGAACTTTATCACCTTTTTTCCACTCGGAGAGGATAATACAGTTACGTAAAATGTTGAGAATCTGGAAGATGTGCCGTTGGTTGTCTGATAAGTGTTTATTGGTAAATGACATTATGATGACTTGTGTATAGATTTCTCCAGGATTTCTTTTTGTAGTTTAGATGTCTGTTTATCTACAAGAACTGCAGAAGAATTCAAAAAAACACAAAGGGCAACAGGTAAGCCACCTACTGTGGAATGTCCCTACATTTGGTATGAAAAAATGAGCTGCTGTTTGCCGGCTTCACATATGTTAACTTGCCATCTCTTTGAGTTTATAAGCACCATTTCTGGAGCTGTCTACAGGCCATGCAGAATTGTTTACTTTTAAACAAATCTCTTCAGAAACTAAAATGGCTGAATAACTCAGCTATATGTCAAATAAGATTTGATCAACTGTATAGCCCATCTGCCATGACGTATGATATATGATATACTCTAAAATTTTGGTGACCTCTTAAGCTTCACAAGAATCACAGAAAGCATCTTTAAGTACAAGAATTTACATGATGTTCCTGAGGTTGAGTGTTCCAGACCAGTTCATGTTGGCTAATGCAGAATACCAGATGTCCCTGATGAGCAGATCTGGGAAACAGTTTGGCAGTAGCTAGCAGAAAGCATTATTAGGAACAATGATGTTGCAGAATTTCTGCTCTTCTTTGGAGTTTGCATATTTCATATCCCCTCTTAAGGCTGGAGGTCTGAACCAACATCTGTTGCTCCTGAGTACCAGGCATTAGGATATTCTAGGGAGAAAGTCCAATTTTTAACATATATCCCCTTCATTCCAGAGAAAACCATTGGTTATTTTACTTGCTCTTTCTTCCCACCCAGAGAAAACATTTCACAAAGTACTGTTATTAGAGGACCATCACCAGTTTCCATTTTATTGTAAAACAAAGCCAGATAAAATGTTCCAGATCCAGCAAGACTCCAAATAATGCAGCTGTCAAAATACTGTTTTGATGCCTTCTACCGAAATGACTTAAGAAGGCTACGCTACTGGCAACTATGGTTTTCTCAGAGGACACCTCCACTGCAGCACGACATTACACTGGGAAAGTAAGCTACTGTGCAGTTGGCTTTTTTCCCCCTTCCTTTCTCTCTTGTTCTTTGATGCCGAAGTCAATGCACATTAAAACAAAATGAAAATATACCCCCTAGTAAGTTATTGTTTTTGTTATTAAAATAAATATAAAAATGATGAAAACACGTTCTAAGCTTGAAAATGAATGTCTCTTATGCCAGACAGATATCCAAATATGACCCTTTAATGGTACTGTCTTTTTTCCCGTTGCAGTGCTGTTTGTTCTTTGTGACAGCTTTACAGAGCTAAAATTAACATTAGGATGGGGTTAAAAAATAAACTGGAAGCTATTTTTGTGCTGTCCTTGGAAGTTGAGTACTTGGTCTTTTGTGTTGAGCAGTGAAATAAGATAAATTACTTTGATAGTTACTGATTTTTTTTTTTTTTTTCTGTAGTGTGTTCTGCCACGGTGAGACGTAACTTGTAGGTGGGAAAAACTTTCTTTATGGCTCTGCTTTGTTTTTGTTTTTTTTGGGGGCGGGGAGGAGGTTGAGGGAGCTGAAAACAGCTCTATGGCTGCTGTGTTTGGGTAGTCTCTGCATCCTCGTAACGTGGTTGTGCTATGTGTGTGTTAAGCCAGAAGAGGGAGCACAGATGAAGACCTTATTTCTAAGGTATGATGTTTATATCCTCAAGACTGATCTGGAACCACGGAAATACTGAGGTCAAACGTGTTAAGTCAGAGTGCCTTATTCTGTTAGAAGCAGGTGCATAAACAGTAGGAAATAATGAGCCTAGTGTTGGTTAGAAGAGAGGGGAAACAAACACGGTGTCTATAGAAGAGGTGAAAAGATTAGTAAAACCTGTGCTTGGCAGGAGGCCTTTTAAAACAAAACCAAATGTATACGTCAGCTTCAAATAACAGGCTTAGTAAACCAGTTAAGTCCAGTGTGTTTGGTTTGTACGTTTGGCAATGTTTCTCATGAATCAAGAATGATTTACGTGTCATTGTGCAGACCAAATCCGTTGGATACGTGAGAGTTTTATTCTTGCTAGAGCTTATTCAAATGCAATTTATTAAATAAAGCTGTTGGGTTTTAATGTAGGTCCTGTATCATATTTGTAAAGACTTTTTTTTTAATGAGTGCTGATATATAGATTTGTAAATTTCTGTATATATATGTGTGTGTGTGTGTCTGTGTGTATGTAGTATTTGTACTTCTATAAATTGTGTATTTTCTCATGTTAGCACACCCATTGTGTAATAAGCACAGGTAGTATTGCAGCTAGTCACTAATGACAAATGTGCAGGGATGCTGATGAGGTGTTGATTAGAATTTGCGAATTGATCTCCTTGATGTAGGCAATTGGTATTTTGGTTGCAAACACCAAATAGATACACAAACTGCTTCCTGCTCAAATTAATAGGTGTTTCAAGAGTATAGTCATCATCTGAGTGTTTTCTGAGTTTTTAGGTTTGGCTGCATTAGCTTATTCAAGGAGCGTGCTATAGCTGAATGATATTTTGAAAAGAGTGATTAAAAAAGCAAAGCCGCCAACATATTATTCTCTTGCATTCTTGTTTTTTCTCCTTTCTTCTGTTTATTGTTGGGGTAGAACTCCAAATTTCATGTCTGCAGCTATTTGCTTTATTACCTTAGATGTGCCATTTCCAATGTTATGCTCGTAGACTTAACAAGCTAATCCGGGAGACAAAAGCAGAACTGTCATTTTGAAGCTACTCAGCTGAAGGCTCTTTGAAATCACTTTAGAAAGCTCCAAGACTATTTTTGTTCTCTCTTTAATTTTTAGAGAAAATGTGTTGACGTGTTTTGCTGTTAGTGGTCCCCATTAGTAGAAGTCATGTTACGGAAGGGTGGCCTCTCACAAGTCCACTGAAAGTTACACCCCAAATGGACATGATTTACATTTAGGAACAATGCCAGGCTGGGGATGACTTAAGGATGTCCCTTTTCCTGAGACACATTTTTCTTCAGCTGTACAACGCTATATTTGGAGAAAGTATGCTTTAGTGCTTAAGTAAGGAAAAGAGCACATGAGCAACTCTGGCACTGCAATCCCTGTCGACATTGCATGATATAAGAGAAAGGCACCATTAAATTAGGAGTGATAGAATAATTCTTGTCTTCTGATGTAGCTTGGTGACTGTGACTCACAGAAGCTTCCAGGACTGCAGAATATTTACATGGGCTGTGCTCTATAAAACCTGCACTCTCACGGTGTGATCATCTCCTCTTCCTCTCTGGTTGGGCTGCTCTGTTTAATATTAAGGAGGAGGCGGTTGAAGCATAAATGTGAAACTATGTGTGTTGTTTTTTTTTCCCTTGAAGGGGACTGAGGCTTTGAAAAGTCTGTGGTAAGCTGCCAAGCGATGCATCAGTGGCTCAAGGAAGTGTGATGAGCCACTCCTCCCTCAGGATCCCTGTGCCCCAGGATCCTAGTCCTACAAGCGTTTTGAGGTTCACATGCTAGGATGCATTAGATCCTCCCTATAGCAAGGCAGTGCTGTGCTGATGACAGCAAATAGTGGTGACGTGGGTTAATTTCACATCCTTTAGCACGTAAATGAAATATGTTACAAATCAGATTATTGCCACACCGGCTGTGCTCATTCTCTGCATCGTGCTTTGTCTTAGATGATCCAGAAGATAGCTTTCTGGTTTATACAATGTGATGGTACCTTCTGAGAACTAACTTATGAGTAACCGTAATTAGGTAATAAATTTTTTGTTTCTTTTTATATTTTTAATGAGAATTTATAGCTGTTAGGGTTGTTTCGACTAGAAAGGATAAATGATGGTCTGCAGGCTTTAAAGTGAGCTTTGGTTCCCATCAGGTTTCAATGCAATTGCAACTCAAAGTGCTTCTTGAGATATCTCGGCAAACAATAACTCGGCAAACAATCCTGGTGTTTCTCAAGCCGGAAAATCAGAATGATGCATAACAGAGGGATTAATCTTCATCATACACTCTTCTGTACTCTTATTCCCTCTTCATTCCAGCAGTTTGAGAGAGAAAAGAGTTGCCAGTCATCTTGTTTTTAAGGCATCCAGGCGAGGATGCTTTGAGGAGTAGGTTGTGTGGGTAATGCAGCTATTCTTGCAGCTTTGGGTATATGAGCAAATTCTGTGAACTTTGTTGTCTCTCCTTGAATACATTGATTTGAAGGGGTTATGCAAACTGAACAGACTGTAGGCTGGGAACGTATTTCCTGAAGAGGTAAAAAGGTGTGCACTGTAATATCTGAGCAATGTCTTTGTGCTCTTTCCTGTCTTGATTTTTTTCTATTAGTCTGCCAGCAACCTTGTACCCATTTGTTTTGATGGCCCCTGTTGGTCATCTCTTTTTCTTAAATGGCAAGTTTGGGGATTTTCTAAAGATCAACATGTAGGTAAGTTCAGCTATTCTAGAGATGCTGCTTTTATACCATTCTATATGCTTGATAAAACAGTTTTAAGAGGGTGGTGTCTCCCTAGGGCAAGTTAACACAGCTGTTAAGTGATTGCTGGACATGGATTGCTGGTATTCCAGTTGCAGCTGAAGAAGGCACTGGTGTCTGTATGGCACCAAACTGCCTGAGGTTGTTGGGGCCTTATAATCAGTGCTGGAATTCCTTGAGTGCTCTTTTCCTTGATCCTCTATAGGTCAAGATGATCTGGGTTGTTTTACACCATTTGCAAAGTAGGTCTTTTTTATTTAACTAGTACAGTGAAGCAGCAGACTGGAGGGGTGGTGTAGAGGCAGGAAGATATGGTAAGATTTTGTAGATCTCCTGTAGGGAGAGATGTGGCAGGATCTTGTAGGAAGGAATGAGTTGGATCATTCTCCTCGGGTGGTGCAGCTCGAAGCTGAAGAACATTTGTCTGCAGTACTGCTCTAGGCCAGTAGGGCAACGCTTGTGTTTTAATAAAATGAGTTTGCCTGCGAATTTGCATAGCTGGTTTACTTCTGTTCTCATCTTCTTCAAGCTTGGCTATTCTTATGTGCTGACAATTTAAATTCTGCCTTCTCTCTGGCTCCGAGTTGGAACTAGAGTATGTGCTTTAAACATCCATTCTTTGCTTCTCAATCTTATTTTGCAGAATTAATACCATTTAGTTTAAAATGATTCAGAACACATTCTGAAAAAAGGCTGGGAATCCTGAAGATCTCGATGCAAGAACAATGGGGAAGAAGCACTGAAGACAACAGGAATGGCATTAATTTAATGCACGCAGAAAATCCTGTGGTATATATGGATTAGTATTCAAAGCACAACTCAGTGTCTTTTTTTTTGATCCTGAATATATGTAGTAGCAAGATCAGTTATAGGCAGGTAGAAATTGGAGTTTAAGACTGAATTCGTAAGATAGCTGAGGAGGAAATAGTAAAGCAAGTGGAAATGATGAGGAGATAGAGGAAAATGACCAGTGGGAAGAAAAATGAAATCACTTACCCTTAGAAAGAGTACACCTGTTCTTGTCCTGCTTGTACTAGCTGGTAGCAGCCTTAAAAGTAACTGCTATAAATCACCTGAGCTGCAGTAGGTTATGCTAAATTGCTCCAGCTTTTACAAACCTTTCTTGCAAAGTCTCACCTCAGAAGCATTCCTGGGCAGAGAACTGGCGAGATGTGCTTGTTTGTATACATTTTTACAACCGCTTTAGAAGGAAATGTTGGCAACCCCTGAAAGAAGACTAATTATGGCTGTGCAGTGGAGGCAGTTGTGGAAGACATTGCCTTTTGTTTTTGGAGCAAAAAATAGAAATTAGTGTGAAACGATTAAGCAGGAAGCAGGGACTCCATTGTGGCAATAGCTCTTAAATTATTACTTCAAGAATGTCACTTGCTAGTGATTCAGTATACAGTGGTGACAGGGGAGGGTTATTCCAGATGGATGCAAAAGATTAAACAGCATGCAGAAGAAATGAGAGAAATAAATGCATGTTGGGGAGAGAAATAGCTGGGATGGAATGAGTGTTTAAAGAGAATGAGATAAAAATCAACTCGTTCCTCCATTTTGAGGCCAAGATGGCTCCCTTTGACTCATTTAACAGTTCCTTTCAATCGAGGAATTGGCTTTTTAATAAAAAGTCACCTCATCAGAGAGCAAAGGGACCTTGAAGGGGGAGTCAAGCCCAAGAGCTTATAAGCAAAGGCTCTAGGTCTGTTAGTTCTGCCCGTTCAAGGTGGCTTTCGGTTGGAGACTTTAATTAACAGCCTTCGTGTTTGCTGACATTTGTATGTATGCTGTGTTTCCATTCTCAGCTGGCATTGAGCAGGATGGTCACTTCATCTTAATGCATGCAGAATCGCGGGGTGGGGGAGGCTGGAGGGGCACCTCTGGAGGTCATCTGGCCCAGCCTGTTCTCAGAGCAGGGTCACCTGCAGCAGGTTGCTCAGGACCATGGCAGTCGGGTTTTGGATATCTCCAAAGGCAGAGACTCCACAACCTGTCAGGGCAGTCTGTCCCAGTGTTCACGCACCCTCATTGTAGGAAGGAGTTTTCTTAGTTCAAAAGAAATTTCCCGTATTTCAATTTGTGCCCCTTGCCTCTTGCTGTGTCTCTGGGCACCACTGAGCACAGTCTGGCTTTGTTGTCTTTACTCTCCCCATCGGATATTTATACACATGGATAGGATCCCCCTGAGCCTTTTCTTCTCCAGGTGTAACAGCCCCAGCCCTCTCAGCCTCTGCTCATGTGTCAGATGCTCTTAATCATCCTCCTGGCCTTTTGCTGGGCTCACTTCAGTGTGTCCCATGTTTCTCTCATGCTGGGGAGCAGAGGACTGGGCCCAGCATGCCAGATGTGTCTCACCAGGAATGAATATAAGGGAGGGATCTCCTCCCTCAGCCTGCTGCCATCTCTCTTCCTAATTTAGGTTGAATGTAGACGTTTCTGTAAACTGAAGTGTTTTATGAGGCAGTTCAGCGCTTCTTGGGAGCTTTCCCTTTAGAGTTGCTTTGCCACAAAACGGAGCTGTGCTCTGTGAGCCTGCAGTGTTTTCCTTGGATTGCCCTGCTGCTCTCATGCCACGTGTTCACTCTCTAGGTAGCCGAGAGAAATCTTCGTTGGACTTAAAGTATTTTTATCATTATTTTCATTTTTATCTTATCAGTCAGTTTTGTGTTCCTTGGTTTTAACCCATCCCAGAAAACAAAAGAAACAAACAAAACCTCAGCAAAATAGTTATGGAAGTTATCACTCAGGTTTGTTCGGGATTAGGAGTTTGGTAAGAAATTCGTCCAAAACATTTGTTTTTACATGTGGAAGAGAGAGATGTTTCTGTCACTCCCTTGTTTTACTGGAGGATCTAGGTGTTTGATAGTTGCCAAATGTTTATATTATAATGTTGGTGATTTAACTACTATTGATAAATTAGCAAAGATTAGTATTGGAAACAGGAGGTGGAATTATTATTATTTTTTTAATATATATTATCAGTGTAAATTCTACTGATAATACTAAATTTGTGAAATGTTGGCTCACTAAATTCTGAACCTTTCAGAGACTGTGTTTTGAAATCCAACATACTTCAGCGGAAATTTAAGATAGGCAGTTTATTGAGGTATGTACATTTTGATAAAAGTAATTTCATGTTTCCCATTGTAATTTGCCTCTGTGTTTTTCTTACACTGATATTGCCAATTAGAGAAATAATTAGGAATTTCAGGAGAAAGCCTGTGATATTTTAGCTCCATCACACAATACTTAAATAACTTTGTTACTTTGAGTTAATCAGTTTTAAGATTTGCTTGCTGGCTCACAATTAAAATGAGTCAATGAAATATTCATGTTTTGTTTGGTTGTAGCTGAGGTTCTTGTGAATTATATCAGCATCTTAAAGTATTAGGGTTAGTTTTACAATTAAAATTATGGTGTCACATTAGCATAGGAAATACTTAACAGAAAACTGGAAGTGATATGAGATCTATTAGCCTGGTTGACAATCACTGGAAGAGTGCAGTTTTGGCTGCATTAACCAAGTCTTGGTAGAAACGAACACAAATGCAGTAAGAGTATGATATGACAAATTATTTCTGCAAAACAAAATTTGTTTAATAACATTAGCAGCATTTCTATCTAATGCAAACAACTAACGGTGATGCAAAATGGGAGATCTCATACTGATATATCATGAAATACTGGGCTCTTCTTTTATCTGAAGACAGGAAGCATTTGGCAAAGGCCTTGAAGTCCAGACAGTATAAAATATCTCCTCTTTTCATAAGATAATTTCATTAAGTTATGTTGTCCCATCTTTAATTTTAGAGTCCTTTTGTGCTATTTACTGAGGTGCTATTTATATGTTTGTTTATTTAAATTTATTTATTTATTTAAAGAAACTTGTTTTTCAATAAGAAAAAAAAGGTTTGTGGCAAAACTTGGAAGTGTTGTGTGAGAAGAATTTCCATTTTTTCCTAATTATTAGAAATACTTTCTGCAGAAATTAGAAACTAGAATTATTCTGAATGAGGACTGAGCAATTTCTGCATCCATTATGTCAAAACTGGCAAATCATAACACAGAGCAAAGTGTTGGCAGAATGACTTTGCCTTTACTTGCACACACTTCATTTTTTCATGGCGCTCCAGTATTTCTATGTGTGCAGGCGGGATAGTGCTCTGACAAAGATCGGCTGCTCAGGATTTCGTTTTCCCAATTTCAGCTCTGTTTCAGATTACCTGCCTGATGCCTGTATTCTGCAGTGCATACAGAATTGCTTGTTTTCACACAGTTGCTCTGTGGCATTCATATCACGGTATCCGCATGCTTAAAAATATCATGAATTTCTTTTACACTGCTGCTGTAAGATTAGGCCGGGTTTTTATTATCTGTTTACAGAAGGAGAATTGAGGTATGGAATGATTAAGGCTGAACTGGTTGAATATCTAGGTCTTCATGTGCAAAGTGGGACATGTAGACCTGATTTTTTTCACAGTACTGGACATTTCTGTAGCCCTCTCCAATAATGAGGACAAACCTGTTTCTCCTCAACTCTGGTCTGAAATTTATTTTAAAAAGAACTATTTTCTGTTGTCTTAGAGAAATGCCCAAATCCTTCTTTGTGCCAGGCATGACCTTGTGCCAGTGTTTGGCTGTCTTTCCTGTATTTGGTCAGCATGCTGGTACCTCTGTAATAGTAGTGACTGCTTAGTGCTTCTGCAAAAAAGTGAACAAAGCCTCAATCTGGCACCTGCAAAAGACAACCCCCATAGCTATTTTTTGTCGACCCTTTGGCTTAAGTGTTTTGGGAGATCCTCTATAGTAGTCCTGCTTATTCTGTGGACCTGGATTACTTTTTTTAACCTGTACATCTAGGAAGTGCTAGCGTTTCCTATTTTTGTGTCTGTACAGTTACACAGACTTTACACAGGCTTTATACACTTACATATGTATTCTTTGTTTTTGTTGTTTGGTTGATGTTATTAAGCACATTATCTATTACAGGTATAATAGTATTGAATCATAAGATCCAAAATTTCAGCAGTTGGCTGTTACCTTCCATATCAATGATTGAGTGAAGGTAGGATTCTGGTAGACTTCACAGCTGGTCATAATTGCATCTTTTGGCTCTGGGCTCCTCCTGACTTTATTTCCAGCTTCTACTAGTTCTGGCGTTCTTCTGTCCCAGCCTTTCTCCTCAGCAGATACCTGTAACACTTTCATGCTATAGCTATGTGTTGGCTGCCTCTGCCATTTCATCTCGCCTCTGCATGCCAGCAAGCCAGCGTGACAGCACTGCACGCTCAGTTCTGGTGCCATTCACTGCAGCAGCTCCCGGTCAAGAGGAGAAGCAACTGTAGGTGGAAGCCGGCTCGGCTGCTCCAGCACAAGGTGGAGCACGCTTGGTGGCTCTCTGGGACTGGGGCATGCTTTCTTCAATGGATGCATGGATGGCAGGTAAGGATGTGAGAGTTGCCTCTGTTTGCAGTCAAGAGAGAATAGAGCCGCAGGTCTCCCCAGACGGAGGCCTGTAAGTAGGATTCTTCCCTACCAACTTTTTTGTTGTTGTTTGTTTGTTTGTTTTGAAAAGGCTGCTAATTTAATCACATTTTCAGCAGGACAGCAGCCATGCTGGTTCAGATCCAGGAGACTAGTTAGCTTGGTTAACAAAACTGTATTTACCTTAGATAGAATTAAAAGGCTATAAACTAACTTTTGTCTAGTGAAATGCTGAAGTACTTACTGGGAAGAAGGAGGAGGGGAGGCGTGTGAAAAGCACAGAAATATTTCTTGCTGCTAAAAAAAAACCTGGCTTCAGGCAGAATTGGAAGAAGGAATATGGTAAGGATGGAGAGAAATCTGTTATTTCAGTCTATGCATGATGGAAATCTGGAGTAAAATACAGATTCTGTAAACCTGAGAAGAGCTTCATGGGCCCTCTCTGCTTGTTTTTTTGTTCCTTTCTTAGAAGCACATATTTGAATATAGCCAGGAGGTGGCCCAACCATGGTGGTATGGCTGACAAAAAAAGATTATTTTGCTGCACTTCCAGGCCATTTCTTGTTGTGTTTTTTTTTTTTTTTTTTTTTTTTTTTTTTTTTTTTTTTTTNNNNTTTTTTTTTTTTTTTTTGTTTCCATGGATATCTCAGGTTCAGGAAGGGGAATAATGTAAAATTAGCATTTCCCAGTGTATGAATAACTATGCCAGAAAATTCCTGTTGAGCTCTATAGCTGATTCCTTCTTTTTAAGGAATCTGCATTTCTAGCTTGAGTACCTTATTATTAGCAGTAGGACTACAGTGATTTGTTATGCCTAATCTTTTGCAATGTAAAGTAGTATGATTCAATAGCACACTATTCTGTGGAAATATAAATCCAATACAAAAGTTACTGGTTGCATCACGTGTAGAGCAGGACTTAGTGAAGGCATTTGGCTTTGTGTTCAGTTGGTAGCTGTACTTAATTGTGGCAATCACTGTGGTTCCTCTCTCTGGATTAGAAAACCCTGCCTGTTGGAAAAATATTGCAGCACATACAATGATTTTCATGCTGTTGTACATGTTTAAAATGCTTTTGCAGTTGAAAGCTGTAATTACTCAGCTTTATTCACAGAAGCAGGTTTTATCTTTTATTACATAAGTATCCACGCATCTCAGAGTATGCTCTGTGACCTTTTTGGGTTATTTATCTTTTCTTGTATGCGCTAGAGCTTGTGTGCTTTAATCTGTGTTTGCTGAGAAGCTGCCAAATCGCCTCTTCTCTTCTGTGCCAATCCATCTATTTTTTTGGGTGTGTAATCCACGTTCTGACTGATGTATTAAAGGTTTTGTGAAAAAAGCGTGAACCATTTGTATCAATATTTCCTTATGAATGACATTTTATCATATATTGATTAAATATATCTTAAGACCTTCTAAGTATTCAGCTCCAGTGTATTAGAATATATACTTAACTGAGTGTTTAAATGTGCTTTAGCATGTCAGGATGGGTGAGATCTGGTGCCTTTTTCATGTGTGTGTTTCCTTGGTTTGGTAATCTGAGGCTTTCAGATCCAACTCCATAAAGTATAGGCAAATTGATGGAGATTAAATTTGATGGAGATTTGTTCAATTTTCTCGTGTGTAAGTAGGCCTGAAGGACTGAGAACAATAGGGAAGTTGCCTGTAGTACAGCAAAAGTCTTGAAGCTTTGGAATAACTAACTTGCTGATATGAGATCTGACTCTGCACCAGCGAAATGAGCGAACAAATCCCTTGACTTCAGTATGGCAGAGGCTTGTGTGAATGAAGCCCAAGATTTGATGGCAGAACAGTGCATCTAAATTGCACTTCCAGATTTTCAGTACTGATGCAAGATCAGAAGTTCACAATTCAAAAATTTGATGGGAGACGAGCTTCTTTCCACAGTTACGCCAGTAACTGTTCCGAACTGCTCCGCTGCTTGAAGCTGCACGCCCTGCTGTCTCTCCCCATGCACACCAGTGGCAAAGAGAAGGCAATTTTATCCCCAGGTTGAGGAACATTTGCCCAGGCAATTTTGAAGGCAGGATTACTGGAGTGCTGCTGCCTAGGTCAGCACCCGAAGGCAGCAAGACATAAAGAGGTGGACGACATCAGATAGAACAGGGATGTATTAATTTGTGCTGAATTATTTCAAAATGCAGCCTGGCTGTTAGCTAAGACTTTGCTTCAGACATTGCTGCGAGGCAAATTCCTGTGTTCTTTGCTGCAATACTAGAAAAATGGGTGTTCTAAGGACTATTGAAATGAGCCAGAATATCGACTGCATGGGACTTCTTTGGAGCTCTCCACAAGTGGTAGCGTTTTCAGCCAAGGCCTCTAAGAAACCCTGCTGCCATATCTGCCCGACAGCCTCTTTTTCTGATCTAATCTTCAAGCTGCAACTGTTAGGAGGTTCAGAGCTGTTTGGAAGCCCAGGCTGACACTGACCTCACTTCATCTGCTGCAGGTGTCCCCCTAAGGCCCCTGGGCCCTGGATCCTGTTCTGGGTTTGTTCCGGGCCCTCAGCAATGCTCGCACGTGTTGTGGCTTCATTAGCGCAGCCTGCCTCTGCCCTTGCCCACAGTGGTCAAGCGTTGGAACGGGCTGCCCAGGGACGTGGTGGAGTCCCCATCCCTGGAGGTATTTAAGAGACGTGTGGACCTGGCACTAAGGGACATGGTTTAGTGTTGGGACTCGGAAGGTCAGGTTGACAGTTGGACTAGATGATCTTGAAGGTCTTTTCCAACCTAGATGATTCTATATAAATGATTTCGCCTTTTTTTCTTATTTATAATGTAGTTACAGTTTCTTTCTCTTTGGTATAGATTGTTCGTTATGCTAGAAGCCTCAGGTAGAATCACAATCCCTGTTGTTGTTTTTTTTTATCATGCTGTTCAAATAAATTCAAATTTTTAAGGAGGCAAAAATAAATTAGACTGAAATATTGGTATAAAAAACCTGCATAAAGTTGGGAACAAGATTACTTTTTTCCTAGAAATTTGATGTGTTTGATCTCCCGTAATACGCTCCTTTTCTTTCATTGGTTTCTCATCCTCTGATTTTTTGCAGGCTGTGTGAGGATTACTCACAGAATCCCAGAATGGCTGAGGTAGGAAGGGACCATTGGGCACCTCTGCTCCAACCCCCTGCCAAGCAGGGACACCCAGCGCAGGCTGCCCAGGCCCATGTCCAGGCAGCTTTTGAAGATCTCCAAGGAGGAGCCTCCACCACCTCTCTGGGCAGCCTGTGCCAGTGCTCCGTCACCCCCACGGCACAGAAGTGCTGCCTGGTGTTCAGAGGGAGCCTCCTGTGTTTGTGCCCATTTCCTCTTGTCCTGGCACTTATCTTACTCCAGTTAAGTGCAATCCACTCATGAAAACATGGTAATGTTTCTGCCCTATACACTGCCATGGCCATGGTACTGGGATTCAAGAAGGATGAGGACCAGTTGGTTTCAGAGAAGGAAACAGATAATGAGAACTAAGAAAAGTGATCTTTAAAGAAGTTTGAATGAATCATGGTTATTTACTGATGGGAGAAGTAAATTATTTTTTTCTTTCTTTCTCTTTTTTCTCCTCTTAATTAAAACTTGTGTTCTGTAAGGATTTATATTCTCTCTACATCCAAATTTAGTATGAATATTTGCTACCCTGAATTTACCAGTTGTTTATTTGGAATAGATTCATGCAGGCCAGTAAGCTCTACCGTCCCATGTCTGTTTATATTACGGTACTTAGGCTCTCCAAATTGGGATCATTTTTGTGCTGTTTCCGCTTCTGTATGCGGGAGGAATAGTTGTTTACCTAATGGAACCATTTCCTGCGAAGCAATCAAGAAACAATCCAGTTTCAGAGGCCAGTTCTGCTTCTTCACTTAATCTGTTTTCAGATGCACCGTCGGAATACAGGTGCTGTTAAGAATGAGATGAGTATCTGGAAAATGCCAATTTAGGGGCATAAGATGCATTTACATTCAGTCTGGGAATATATTTGCTGCCTGTGAGTCAGCAGTGTCAAACAACTATGCAGCAGAAGAGAAAATGATGAAATAAAAGGGACAGAAGTGACAAAATGAGTGCAAATTATGTAATCAATGTTTCTCTTTTTATCAAAATAGTTATTTCTAACCTTAATGAGCTTTGCCAGCAAGTGGTAACATTTTGAAGTGTTACATTAATAAGCATTCATTGAATTTTGTTAGTTTGATACAGTGTTAATTTTCAGTAACACTGTAGGAACATCTAGATGAAATTTATCACAGCTACTGAGTAATAGACGTACTGAAAAAGGTTAAATACGGAGTCTAAGATGCACATAGAAAGATGAAATACTGAAAGAAAAGAAAAAGCTTTCTTACTACATGAAATGAGATAATATCAGTGAACTATGTGGTTGTTACAAGATGGAGATCCCTTGGTCCCATCTAGAAGGACTGGGTGTCTTGCTAAAAATGGGTTACCTATTTGTAGCGGGGTTGTGTGACCCTATGTGGTTTATTACTGCTGATTTATCTTAGCACTGATTCATATATTCTAGCAATTTTAAAGTCTTGCAGAACCATAACATTACCTAGGTTAAATGCTCTATGGTATAAGCTCTTTCTAACTTCATTCGGCTACACCTGTATTCAGCTAGTGCTTAGCACAGAGTGCATCTTCTAGAAGTGTTCGGTCTTCGTTTAGAGATGTGGAAGGACAAAGAAGCCACATTTCACTCTAACTTCATCAGTAGTTAATGATCCTCATTGCTGAAAAATATAATTATGCTCTACTTCTAATATGAATTTGTCTGGCTTCAGTTTCCAGGCGTTGCCTCTGGTTTCTGCTGCAGAGCTCCAGTACTTCATCCTTACTGAGATGTTTATACTCTCTAATGAAGTCACCTTTCAATTCTCCTTTTCTAAACTAATCAAACAGCTCTTTAGCTCTTGCTGTAAGGCATTTTCTCTAGCCCTTTATTATTACTGTACCTGTATGAATTGTTTTGGTTGTGTTTTTATAAAAAGGTTTGAGAGAACTGCACATACAGTGTTAACATCAATCTCCCCAGTGCCATGCAGCATACTAAAATCAACACTGTATCACTGTTTTCCTGTTGATTTATCTAAGGATTGTTCTGTACCTCTTCACTTTTGTGTCTAGGAGCTCACATTCACCTACTTGCTCACTAGGAGTTTGTTGGAGAACAACAACAACTTCTTCAGAACGTGTAGAGTTCTACAGAATAGGTTAGCATTGTTTTTCTCCAGGTATAAACTTGGTGTTTGCTGAAATAAATTTTGCATGAAGAGACCCAAGTCATTAACTAAGTGCTAACCTTGCCAGACAGACTTTTTCAGATTTTTTTTCTATGTTTATTGATAGATGGGTAGTGAAAATGTTGAATATGATTGGATCTGCACCTGCAATAGAAATGCACTTTCACAATGGAAGCTATTTTTATGAGTTTATGTACTTAAAAAGCATAGTGCAATCCATGTTAGACAAACTATTGAAAGTGAAACCTCCTTCAACCCCATTCCGTACTTTCTTTCTGGGGAGAAAATAACAGATGATTTAGAAAGCTTGCCTTCATACATCTTTGGTTTTCCTGAAGCCCTTCATGCAAATTTAGTGAAATATGAGGGCATCTGATAAGTTCAGTGCTCAAGGGCTTTTTTTTTTTTTTTTCAATAAATATAGATATTTGTAAATTGCTACTAGTTGAGGTTCTGTTTGCTAATTTTGGCCATACCATGACTGCTCATCACAGCAAAACAGCTTCCAATTCTGCAATTAGTTCATGTTTAACTGTCGTAATGAGACACCAAGCAGGTACCTGGGATGTTGGATGCAGCGATGTTTGTGTTTAAAAAGTGATCATGATCTATTTTCATGAATTCTAGTGATGTTTTAACTGCTAATTGCTGGAGAAATCTTGCAGGTATCTTCCAAACTGAAGTTATCTCTGATCAAACAGATTTTGCTTCCAAACTTCATGTTACACATATTATCCTGTTTTCTGGATTGATTTGTTTATGTGCAGCACATCCCTGTTGGTAACAAGCATGATGATCCATGTGTTTTCAGGTTCAGTTTTACTGATAACTTTAATAATTGCGATTGGAGACATATTGTGGGCTTGCATCATCTGGTGGCTGTTGCTATAAATATATTTGGTCACCTACATTGTACACTAGATGCAATTTACATTAATTTCTATGACAATTAGATGCCTCAATACTTGGGGAAAAAATGGTGGCTCTCGTATATTTTTACCTTCCGTTTTTAGTGTACTTTTCTAAGTAGATATTTTCCATGGTGTGAACTGCAGGCTGCCTTATCACTGTGTTTCTTGATAATAAGGAAAGAGGAACTTTATAATATTCTCATCTGACCTGTACAGAGCATTCAGAATACTCCCCTGCACTATTGCATGTATTAGAACATGTATTTAAGAAAACAATCTGAAGTTGCTTATCAAAACTAGCCTGTAATCATTGCAGTAGCTAAATACCCTTGCTTTAAGAACAACAAAAAAGAGTCTTCAACTGTTTTCTGTTCTGAATTTATCCAACTTCAACTTCCAGCTGTTAGGTCTTGTTTGACCTTTGGCTGCTCTATTGAAGAGTTTGTTTTGAAGCTTTTGTTCCCGTAGGTACATACTTACAGACGGGAACTGATCTGCTCAGTAACTTCCTCCTTGCTACAGTAAATAAATTTAGCGTTCTGACTTGGTAGTAAGAGGTGTTGTCTTCAGCCTTAATAATTCTTGAAGTTATTTATTCATTTTTTTTTTCCTTCCCATTTTAACATTTGGAATTGTGGATGCTGGTAGGGTCACACCATGTATCATACTAGTGCCAAACAGAGGCATACTCTGATCTCTGTTTTTAACCCTCTTTCTGTCTAGGCACCTCCTAAGTAATGTTAATCTTTATGGCTTCATGCCCATCTAATTATGCACTGTAAGTCCATAATTCACTGTAATTCCAGCACTTACATGAAATTCCCTTGTATTTGTTCTTAACAAGGTAACTTTTCATTATCTTTGTTGCCTGCATTGATGTCCTTCAAATGTTTGATCCAGATAAGGCTATCAGTGGCTTATTGTCTTCCTGTTTACCGTTTCCCCCAGTCTGTGTGCTAGCTATGGATTTAGCAGCAGCAGTTGTTTCTCATCTAGCTCTCTGGTAAACTGTTAAATAGCAAAGGGCCAGAACTGTCCTCAGTGGGTCCTACTTCGTTAGGATCTTATGTTAAATAAAAGCTTTTTAAAATTGATTTTATTTTTGTAGGTGATTTGAAATTTTAATCAAAATGATGAGTGGACAAATCGTTCACCTACCAAAATCACAGATATATTGCATCAACATGCTTTTCACATTTTTGTATTATATTCACCCCATTTTAGCTGTGTATTTCCCATATAAACACATCAATTTTAGTGCTGGTAGTTGTATTCTGGTTTACTCATGTAAATAATTATGTAAGAATTTAGTAGTTTAACATCTACAACTGCTGTCTGTCAAGATTAATGACAAAATCTTCATTCCGCTGATGCTTAGAGCAAAATTTCTATTGAATTCTGTGGGGCCCGTATTTTACGTATCTGGGCCTACATATGTGGAGCCTGCGTATCTGAAAACTCTAAATAGTGCATATATCCAGCATTGTTTCTATATTTAATCATTTAATATATTGAACTATTTATCTGAGTACTAATAGGCCTCTGGTTAAGTACTGATACAAGAAATTGTGAGATGGGGAAAGACGTTTGCCTTTCCCTCCTGTGCTGAAAGCTGCGCTGTCAGTCCTCTCATGGTTGCAGGGTGAACGCATGTGAGTGAGCTGGTCTCCATGATCCTCGTGGGTCCCTTCCATCTCGGGACGTTGTGTGATTCTGTGAAGTGCAGGTGAGTGAGCTGGGTTGTGTTGGTAATTACCCACACAACAGCATTCTCGGTGCAGCCCGTAACTTCCTGTCAGTGCCTAACGGGGTGTTGCAGTCCCCCAAAAGTTGGACTTGGCAGGCTGATTCAGGGCAAAGCCTTGTGACAGCCCTTGCAGAGGGCAGTTTGGGGTTCCTGCGTGCTCCAGGGGAGCCACTGGTGAGAAGGGTGACGCCAGGGATGCGTTTGCCTCCCACCGTTCACGGGAGATGGAAGGAGGACAGCTGGGCTCCAAGTACATCTACAGGCTGGGGACACACAGCTTGGTGGCCAGTTACCTTGAGGGTAGGAAGACTGGTTGCGCGTTTTAATGCGTTTTTAAAATGCGTTAAGGATCTTTTCCCATATTTGCCTGGCAGCCTACAAATTGGTGCAGCAGGGCTCAGCTCCTCCTGCAGCACAAGTGCCTTCAAACCCACAGGTTCTTCTTGCATGGGAGGCTGTTCTGGTGTTTGTGGGCAGATGGAGGAGGGAGGAAAGGAGGGAGGGTGCCTTCTGTTCCTTCCTCCGCAGCCGGAAAGTGGCAATCAAAAATGCATGTCTTGGAGTCAAAGAGAGAGCAAACAAATCTTCGGCATGCGGAATTCCCCGAGAGTTTATTCAGTGAACATGCAATATGTTTGTTTAACACCCAGGTTTAGTTTATATCTTTGACTGTTATATCACTTAAGGTTTGTTGTTATAGTTCTGTTTTACTATAGTAGCTGCTTTTCAACAATTCCTTGTAAAAAGCATTTTACCTTTTTACAGCATTTTATGGTGGTGGTGCCAGTTTTAGCCCCATATGTGAGTAGCAATGCTCTTTGGATCTGTAGGGATATTTTCTTTTTTCTTTCTGTGTTACTAAGGATAGTCATCACTCTTAACATACAGCATTATATTAAAGCTAGCACACCTTCTTCCTATGCATTTAAAAAAAAATATTTTTTTTTTTTACTACTTATTTTGCTATTTACATCAATTGCTATAGATTTGTTATTGGTACACTTCTTTAAATTTCATAATTACTTCTTTATAAGTCTACCATCAATTTCCTAGTTCTGTATTGTGTTGGAAAAAAAATTATCTTCCTATATTTTTAAAGAAAAAGCAATGGATTAAAACTGTGAGGCCTCCTTCCTCATCTGTTGTTTCTCAGATTTCATTTTTTTACATGTTTTACAGTTTACTTGTTGACATTAACTACTCCACTACTAATTGCTTTAGCAGTAGGCGTAGCTGATGTGCTTGCATTGGATTGATGCTGACTACTGTGACAGGTTTACTGTTAGGTACAGAAGTTGTGCCACTGTCCTTAAATGCTTCTGTCCACAGGAGACAGGTAGAATAGGAAAATGCATCTCATTCAGTTAGCTGTAAACCTCTTCCCCACCTGCCCCCCCCTTGGTGGCATAACTTTGGCCGTACCAGACATTGGGATGCCATCAGTCCCGTTTGCACCTGCAGTTCAGTTTGTGTGCTCTTGTGTTCCATCCTCTTCCTTAACATTTGGATGTAAAGCAATGCATTATCAGCATGCAGAAGCACGTGAATATTAAGAATTAGAAGGCATGAGAGCACATTAGTGTAAAAATGAAAGCCACGTGGAACATTTGGCTCACTACTTCTTGTTTCATTTGTCCTTTTTCAGTTGGCCCTGCTATTAAAAGTACTGAAACGTGTTACGGAATGTAGCATTTGATTTATGTGAATGACTTTGCCTCAGGATTCAGCTGCAGCTTGCTCCTGGTTATGTGGGCTCTGAATACGTGTATTTGGGTCATTTTAAGTATGCTGAAAAAGCCAAGGGAATAGGAAGGCTTCGCTGTCATCTCAGAATAGTGAAGGGGCTGGGTCCTCCTCCCACCCCCAGCAAGTGTGGATATTTCTGTCACTCTTCCTGTCTACATATGCAGGTAAGAGCAGTTCAGGACAGTGGTTTCATCAGTCATACTGCTGGATAGTGGTTATGCCATAAGCAAATGCTCCATGTGAGTCTACATGCTTTTAAAAAAAATAGCTGTGATACGCAGTACCCTTCCATGCATGTAAGCTGCAAAGATACACCACCTCTGCAAATGTATTTGCTGTCATAGCTGTCATATTTTTTTTCCTCTTCCAGAGGTAGTTTCTTGACTTGTTCTTCAGAAAGTGGTTTCCTTTGATTTATTATCTTATAGGGTTGTGGATGTCTTTGTCTTTTCTTTTCTTTCTTTCTTTCTTTCTTTCTTTTTTTTTTTTTTTCTTTAAGCTCTGTGCTATTAGTATCTCTAATATTTGGAGGATGAAAAACATTTTCAAGTTGGGAAGGAAAAGTCTGGTAGATGCAATGAGGTATTGTTCAAACTTCAGCAGAAAACTCTGGTAGCCAGTTATTTATAAATGCTGGCTTTAGAGTTGCGTTTAAACAGCAGTGTTCAGAATCTTATTTCTCAGGTAATTATAATACTGGAAGTAAACATATTTCCAAAGCTGAGGCTCTGAGTGCACTATGCATGCAGTAGTAGATCATAATATTTATGTTTTCTGTAGATCCAGAGGGGTAATACAGGTGTGAAGGAAATGTCATGAAGGCTGTCTGAATGACTCGTCAGTCAGTGAGGGAACGTTTTCATCTTGGAGGCAGTGCATTGAGTTTGTGAAGAAAGCTTTTGGAAGGAGAGTATGTGTATACTGAGGCAACATAATGAGTCAAAGTTTGTTAGTAAAAGCCATGTGGGGAAAGTGCTAATTTGGGGCTTATAGGTCAGCTTTGGCTGTTCTTTACAGCTTGACAAACTTGTGTCCTGCTAATAGCACATGTTCCAATTATGTTAAAGGAAAATTTAATTGGAAGAGTTCTAGAAATTTCATACAGTAAGACAGAATTAGGGAATATAGTTTTAAAATTGATACGTAGCAGCAAAAGATAAAGCAGGGAATGTGACTCTAAGATAGTTTTAAGTGATATACCAACGCAGATAATCTGGATACAGATTCGATGACTTCTCCCCACGCTCTGCTGTACTCTGTGTGCCTGCAAACTGAGCACATCTTGTCTGGACGTCCGAAGGGCGTGTGCGTGTTTCTTCAATTTGCACATTCCTCCTGGGTTCGACTGACAAAGCCGGTTGTGCTGCAGCACTGCCACGAAGGCCAACAGGGTTGTACAGATGCAGCGAGGCCATGTTTTGTCCTGCTGGGTTTGAGTGGTGACGTGAAAGGAGAGAACCCAGGCTGACTTTTGGATTACTTACGTGTTTGTGTGTGGGAGAGATTTTTAGAGGAAAGAAAAAGTTATTTGCTGCAAATCTCTTTGTACACTTTGGGTCAGTGAGGCAGAACAACCTCTAACACCGTTAAATCTTTCAGAAATCATTTATCAGAAAGAACCTGTATCTGCTGTATGGCTTCTTGGAGAGACCAAGTGTTACCGGCTGGCTCATCTGCGGTCCTCCCAAATCTGGCGAAGTTGATAGCAGGTTTACCTCGACCTGTGGTTCACGGTTCCTTCCTTTGAATGGCACGTGGTGAGGACTGGGAACAGGCTGTCCCAACATCCTATTTGGGATACGTGTTTTAAATTGCTGAGCCATAATGTAAATCTTCCTGAAGCCAAATGTAGAACTTCAATTTTTCTCTATATATAACTTCCTTGCTTTCTCCTTTCTCCTTCCTTGCAAACGAAATAGAGTATGATGAACACAATTGAAAGAAATGTGCTTTGGGAATTGGAAAGCAAGTGAAGTAGATAGAAAGCTGTTTTAAAAAACATATCACTATTATAACTGAAACATTGGAGTACAACATTGAGATAACATTTTGCAAAAACAGGTTAAAGTTGGCTGCTTATCCAAGAGTGGAGTAAGGAACTACACATTTTAGACAACGTTATCTAATAAAACAGACTTAGATGGTATACTTACTGCTTTTAAATGACAAATTGGATGAGCAGTTATAATGTATCTCAGGATTAATGTATGATTTTAAATAAGATTTATATCACATATGCTATCACTAGTAAATGTGTATGTAGGAGACAGTTGTTTTGATGCTGTGTAATGCTGTGATTTGGATGGTATGCTTCCTCCATTACCACTCCTTTTACCTGTTCTTTTACTGAATTACAATCTCTCAGATTTTGTGACTTCTATTCATTCAGGATCATGAAACTCTTTAAAAATGCATGTGCATACATCACAGTTAAGAGTGGATGCTGTTACGCTTCTATTCCTAATACCCTTTTTGTCGTGTGTTTTAAAGATACAAGCAGGAAAAAGATAAACATGAAAACTGGGAAACAATCAGCTGAAATTTTTTGAGGAGAAAATTTGAATGAATTTTACTGTTTAACTGAATTCTTCTTTTACACCAATGTCAATTTAAGTATTAAGTGTTAAGAACGAGTAAATAAAAATGAGACTAAAAGGGAGTATGTTCCATGAATGTGGTTGAGAATATAGTGAATGTATTAAGTGGGGAGGGAGATAAATGAAAAAAAATTTGAGCATCATTTTAATTTTTTTATACAATGGAACTCTTAAGACTGAGAGCTAATGTACCCAAAAGAAGGCTAGACAGGAGAGGCTATTTGAAAAAATGAGGAGTTAGTAAACTAATGTTAATTCAGCTATGTCTAATGCTGTGAGGGTGATAAAACACAAGATGACTTTGGAAAGCTTGTTTGCTAGAGGAAGCCTTTACTGCTAAAGGCCAGCAGTAAAGGAAGACTTGGGCAAGTACATGACAGATGAGCTAGAGAATGTTGGAAGGGAACGTCGGATTTTGAATGATGGCACAGTCGAGATTTAGCCGGATATATCTCACCTCAGCACCAGAATTGTATAAAGGGTTTGCCTCTTTGCCAAGGGGAACTGCATCTTTACCTCAAACTGCAAAACTGTCAGTATTTTTAAATTACTATAATTTTTAGTCAGATGCATCAAAAACTTAACATCTTCCTTGCAGTCAATGTCAGCACTTCGAACATTTTGCCATGTTGAAGATGTTTTTCACCTTTTACCTCTTTCCTTTCTAAAACCTAAGTTTTGTTCACGTCTTAGCTGTACCTACTGTAAATTTAACTCCATTATATGGTAAATAATACATTTGAGAGCTTTCAAAGTTTGGCCTTAGCAAATTTGGTCTCGTCTTTGACATGCCTAGAATTCTGTATGCACTGCCTGCCCTTGGGCAAGACGTATTAGGTGTTTCCTGTTCAAAGTTATGAATTCCTTGACTTCAGTAATGCTCTCATGCCAGCTGGCTGCCCATTAAACTATGAAATGCTCTGTGAGTTGAGGAGATGCATTGCCTCACTTTTGACTGTGTTCATTCTTTTTACATGAATAGCACCAGAAGCTTTAATAATAAATAAATAGCCAATTTAATGTGGTCCTATAGACAGATGGAATTGCTCTAATTTTGACCAATACGTTATAGGAACTGTAAGACCTAGTGATTAATTACTATCAGAAGAAATTTAGTGTAGCTATCCGTAGATAAATCCTGAAATGTTTGGCCTCTGAATATGGTCTTTCTGTTCCTGATACTTACATTATGGTGTGAGAGTGGAGGATCTTTTTCTTGTGTATAATTAGCTTTCTGTCTTTACTCCTGTTTCGTAACAGATATTTGTATCTAATTTATTTTCTTTAGCTTTTCAAATAGATTTCAAGGTACTGAATATGTATGTCTGATACTTCTGAGTAGCTTTGTTTCTGTAGTGTTAAGAGCACAATTTCAAAAATTCTCATATATAGTGAGGCTTATGTGCACACTTATTTGCTGTCATTTTCTAAATGAATAGTGAATTTATAGAACTTAATAGAAAAAAAAAAAACACTTCTACACTTCTGGGGAGGAAAAACAGTAACAAAACAAACAAACAAAAAAAAGTCAGTATAAGAAATGCTGGTTCCTGCAAGGTGATAGTTGAAGTTCAGCTTTGGTTGTGTGTTTTTTGTTTTGTTTTGTTTTGTTTTTTTTCCTCTGGGTGTAAAAGAAAAGTTAGATGCCTTAATTCTGTAAGGGAATGATACCAATGACTATTCTGTGGTCACCCCCTTCTCCCTGCCCCCAACTAATACTAGTGCATAACCATAGGAATAGGAAAATATTGGTTAATGTAGAGTCCAGTTCTTTTCCTACTGCTAAACTTGTAAGGGATATATTTTTAGAAACTTAGATAAATCAGTGCAAATGATTCTCTTTCATAGTATGTATGCATGAAAAAAATAATTCATGCTTTTTCATGTTAAGTATTTAATCTTAAATTCAACGTTGAAGGGATAAGAGGAGATCTCTTCTACAAAGAGGATGAATACATTCACAGACAGAAGAGAGCTATATAAATGGCAAATCACTGATGATTTTATTAAAGATAGCATAGGGCTCTTGTGACAATTTTTGTGTTGTTTATTTCATATATCTTCCTAAATAGAAGTGAAGCATGATTTCGTTTTCCTTCTATAAACTTGCATAATATATAAGCAGGAGAATACATTTTCAGGTAAGCTTTTATTGCTTTTGCTTTCCTCAAGGTAGTATTTATAGAAGTTGCTTTAAAAGCCTATGGATATTGTAATGTGTATCAGAAATGGGGCGGTAAACATATATTTTATATGTATCTATGTACAGTTTCACAGAAGTGAAGGTACAGGCAATTTGCTGAGCTGATGTAATACTTCAAGTATTTTTAATAATGGAATTATTAAGAATTTTACAAAATTAGATAGAATTTAGATATTAATTGCCAGAAGATGAACAGGTCATAATGTTGCCAGATGGTGTAGGGAATTCAAAAGAACAAACTTTCTGTACCTGCAGAGTAATCAGGCTGTCTTGATAACCAGGTGCAGTTATCTTTAGGAGACATTTGAATTAACTTATGCTGCATTACTGGTTTTGAAGGAGGTTATGTTGGGTAAAACTTTGTGCCTTGTTTTATGTCAGAAGATAACTCTGCTTCTTTTTGGTATTTTTCTTCAACTGATTCACATCTCCTGAAATCCCCCAACACACACCTTCTCTGATAAGGTTTCCAAACAGACTAGTGAATTTTGAGTGCCCAGCGGTGGTGGTTTAACACTGATGGGCAGCTCAGTACCACCATGCCATTCTCTCACTCCCCCCACCTCCCTCAGAAAGACAGGGGAGAAAGTACAATGGAAAAAGCTCATGGGTTGAGATAAGGACAGGGAGATCACTCACCAATTATCATCAGGCAAAACAGACTCAGCATAAGGGAGATTAATGTAATTTATTACCAATTAATAACACAGTAGGGCAGTGAGAACTACAAGCAAACTAAGAACACCTTCCCCCACCCACTCTCTCCTACCTCCTCCCCCTGAGCGGCACAGGGGAAGGGGAATGGGGGCTGCGGTCAGTCCCTAACGCTGCGTCTCCGCCGCTCCTTCACGGTCACTCTCTGCCCCTGCTCCACGTGGGGTCCCTCCCACGGGATGCCGTCCTTCCCGAGCTGATCCTGCGTGGGCTTCCCACAGGCTGCAGCTCTTCCAGAACTGCTCCCATATGGGTCCGTACCACGGGGCCCATCCCTCAGGACCAAACTGCTCCAACATGGCTCCCCCACGGGCGGCAGCTCCCGCCAGGCCTCCTGCTCCTGCGTGGGCTCCTCTCCACGGGCTGCAGCTCCGGCCTGGGGCCTGCTCCTGCGGGGGCTCCCATGGGCCGCCGCCTCCTTCAGGCCACATCCACCTGCTCCACATGGGCTCCTCCATGGCTGCAGCGTGGAGATCTGCTCCGTGTGGTACCCATGGGCTGCAGGGGGACGGCCTGCTCCACCATGGGCCTCTCCACGGGCCGCAGGGGAACTTCTGCTGCGGCGCCTGGAGCCCCTCCTGCCCTCCTTCTGCACTGCCCTGGTGCCTGCAGGGCTGTTCCTCTCACATTTCTCACTCCTCTCTCCCAGCTGCTGTGGCACAGCAGTTTGTTCCCTTCTTTAACTCTGCTCTCCCAGAGGCACAACCAGCGTCGCTCACTGGCTTGGCTCTGGCCAGCAGTGGGTCCCTTTTGGAGCCGGTTTTGTAGCTGGCTCTGATCTGACATGGGGCAGCTGCTGGGCTCTGCTCACAGAGGTCACCTCTTGCAGCCCCCTGCTGCCAAGCCCTTGCCACACAAGCCCAATACACCAGCTTATGTTAAAATCTGATGTTTCAGAAGGAGTGAGTGCTCTATATTCACTGAAAATAGATCTTATTTAAAGTGATGTGAGTACTCAGAACATTCTTTTCAAAGTCTTTTTACCCCCCAAAAAATTTTACACCAAGATTTAGTACTTCCAAATTCATTCATTTCTTAAACAGATAAAACAGATTTTTTTACTGTCTGTTCAAGAATGTAAAGAAAATGTGAACACAGTCATCGTAAAGAAAGCATCAAGGTGTGATTGTGCGAACACTTCTCCATGTTCAGTTGCGGCCATGGAGCCGTGTATGTCAAAGTGCTATCCTTTCCGTAATCTGCTTGCGTGGCAGAGAACTAAATGACTTCGCTTCATTCCCCTGATGTTTAGCGTAACACCTGTTGCGTGAGAGCAGATCATACTATGTTTGGTTTGTCTAAATCTGTTTTAGATGTAGGCACAGTTGCTGTGTTCTTGTGGGAGCCTCTTGCCTGGAGCCATTAAGTGTAGCAAGGGCCAGACAGGGATGGTATCTCAGGACTCTCTTAAACCATGAACAGAAAGGTAGGTTCGGAAATCCTCCAGAAACATTGCTCTCTTAGACCTTTCATAACATGAAATTTTTAGTGACTTGTACTTTTCCCATTTGAGAGTATTCAGAAGCCCTGGGGAATAAGAGATCATTGACAGTCCTTAACTAAAAAAATAACGTGGACCTTTGGTAAGCATAACAACATTTGCTTAGTAAAACCTTAAATAGTGGATGAAGGGTAAAGGGCAGCCGTGTTGTCTCCTCTTCCCCCAGCTGTCTTTTTGTGGCAGACTCATGTGGTCGCTGGGGGCATGGGGACGAGCTGGTGTGGGAGAGGGCCATGCTGTTGGCACCCACTGGGTCGCAGTGGGAAGATGCTGGCCCTGCCCCAGCTCACCTGCCCGCATTGCATCAGCTTCCCCTAGCAGGAGGTCCAGTGTGTGCGGCATCTGGAGGCTTGGGGAAGAAGGCAGGCAGGCATGAGAAGGAGCCATAGGCATGGGAACATGCCCTTGGCTACCTGCTCTGTAGCCGTGCGTAACTATCGACACACGGCCCAAGCCTGTTCCCAGCAATGTAAAACGATGTGCACAAGTTGCCCTGGGGTGACCTTACAAGGTAAATAAATTAAACCTTATGGGGATGCTTATTCCCTTTCGCCGTTAGATGGAGTGAAGAGCTGTTCTCCCCCTCTGAGCTTCAGAGCTGTGAGGTCTCTGCTTAAGTTTGTCCAGGGAGTGAAGGAAGCCTGATGACTTTCAAGGGCTGTGTGTTTCAGTTTAGAAAAATAAAGTGCCCAGTGCAGAATTCCTGTGTTTTACCATCTATCTGAAGTTGCAAAGCTGAATATTTGTGGTGAACAAATACTGTCTGTAGTGAAGCAGCTTTTATGCACAAGCTCAGTCTTTCATTTGTGATTTCTACTTTAACCCTCTCAGCTCTCCTCCAGAGTTCAGCCAAAAGAAGGGGATAAATAATCAAATACTTCTTTGTAAGAAGTGGCTTCTTGCTATCAGGAGCCAAGTGTAAATGAAGCCTAAGACTTAAGTTTTTAGGCTGTTAAGCTGAGAAATATAGTTCTTGGTGATACACGAATCATTTTCCATTGGAGGATGTTTGCACACTGTGAAGCTATGCTTGATACCTTGTTTTGTGTGGTAGCTGCTTTTAAAAATTTATTTATTTCTCCATTAACTCTTGCTATTCTTTGGGTGTTTGTAAGGGGGAAGAGAACAAACAGGGAAGGGAACAGGATGAAAGCCTGCCTGTGCCTGGCTTTGTTGAAGTACTGTGTATGTTTTTCTGTATGTGTCCGAATGCATTGTGTTCGTTTTGCAAGGGTAGTTCCTTGATCAAAATAGCATTTCTTCCTATGTTTTTCCTGAAGCTTCAGTTGTATCTGGTAGGCATGGAGTTGTTTATGCTTTCAGTTTTAGACTGAGAGCCAAGTTTGGTAACTGGCCTTTACACTCTTGGTACCTGTCAGTGTGTGGTTGGTTTCTGCCGGTGCACGTTTTTTCCTGTTTGTGTGGTTTTCTTTTCCTCTGCTGAGCAAGTATTTAACAATGAATATTTGATTTCTGCAAATGGTTATTAATTTGGAAAGCCACTGGAGTTTCTTACCTACAGCACATCCTGCAGAAAGACTGCTGTATAACTGTCCCAATATAGTCAGTGCATAAATAATTGTCAAAAATAAGCCTTACTGCTTTCAGCTTGATATACCTTATTTGCAAGTACGTAGTCACGCTGTATTGTAGTAATTCACTAGCATATTCTTCAATTCATATTACCCAGTACTATTTCAGATGGTATTACATTGAGTGCTTTACAGCTTTATGAGGTGAAACGGTTATGCCTTTTAACAAGGCCTTAGATACACTCTTAAGATGACCTGGCTTAACTTCTAAATCACTATTCGTGGTTGCATCATCAATTCAGAAAGAAGGAGTTTACAGAATAAAGCATAATTAATAACAGTGTTGGTTTGAGATAAAAAGAGATGAGTTATCGTTCATTTGTGGTCCTAATGGTGGTTTGAACCTCTTCAGGGCAGTCAGTAGTAGTGGCAAGGTGTGAATTATGGTCTGTGGGGACAAAGTTGCTTGGCAAACTTGCTGTTAATGCGCAAAGCTCTGTGAAGTAGCACAAAGCAATTGCAGGATAGAGGGTCTGGAGAATGAAACAAAGATATTGTGATGGGATTTTTTGTGTAGTTCAGTGATTGGACTTAATCTTCTGGTTTATTATTTCATTGAATGTAAGTACTGTAGAAAGATCACCTCAGGCTTACTGAAAGCAATGTGATCTGTGGATGACTTTTTTTACATAGAGGTTTCCATTTCAAACTCAGACTTACAGTGATTTATCATTCCACAAAGGTTATTAGAGCTACAGCTCCTCCAGCTTTTTTCCAATACCAAACACTTAAAGAAAATTCAGGTTATTTGCTTATTCATAGCAAAGAATCAGTTGCCTGTGATTCACCGTAGTGAATATTCAATCTAGTCTGATTTCTGTCCCTCTTTTTGTCCTTTCTTGGAGTCTGATTTGCAGTTTATTTAATTCTAAAGTCATCGTGGATCACCTCTACATTAGTAGCTGGCCTCTCATCAGTAGCACAAACACCTCTCTAATGACTCAGAATATCATAGTGTAGTTATATTATGTGAAACAGTTCACAGGAAGTTGCTTAAATATTTTTGATCTGATCTCTTTTTCTGAACAAAAAGTATTATCCACTATTAAAAAATGAAGGACATAAAACCAATGAGCTAGATTAACAAACACTGGTAATCCAGTCTGCTTTCCTTTATGTGGTAAAATCTGTGCAAGAATCCTTTTAGTCTGGCAGGTGAGATGAACAATCTGATTTTGTGCAGATTGAAGGCAGGATTGAATCCCCCGTCTGAGTATTCGAGATGTTTCGTGCTGCTGAAACAACTTCAACTGAGTCTTGCCTCCATATACGGTGGGGTGCAGTGTCCAAGGCACTCATTTGGGAACTCCAAGTTCACATCTGTTCTCTGTCATGTTTGGAGTGGAGATTGGATAAATAGCCACCCAGTGGGTTTTGGAGGGGGGCAGTGAGGTAGGTTTCCTTTGTTTTGGGGTTTTATTGAATCAAGCTTTGGGAGAAGGAGTGAAAATCAAGATGAAGGCAGTTGACAACTTGATCTGGACTCATGCATATCTTTTTGGGGTGAGTGAAACTGCTCGTTTCTGCCAATGTATTTGTCAGACAGTGAAATGACCTTTCTATCATTAAAAATGTGTTCCCAAGGTAGCTGATATCTCTTTAGATACAGGCAATAAGCCTGGGAATGACGAAATGACTTGGCAAAATGACTCAATTTAAAATATAAGCAATCCTTTTAAAGCTTGTGTGTTTTATTCAGAGACATGTTGATTTCCATTGGTATTTTTGTTTATGCATTATTATTTATGTAATAAAAGCTCTAAGAAAAGCATAATAAGCTGCCTGTGCCGTATGTGCATGCTCTGCGCCTACGGAACTGAAAGAAGCCGAAATTTTAAAGACTTGTACGGTCATGGTAATGTAACAGGGCCCTTATGAAGGGGATAGTCTGTTAGGAAGCATTATTAAACCATTTGTTTTAACTAGCGATGGGCTGGGGAGCTGTGTTACTGTTGAAGTAAAGGCTTCTGGCATGATGTTTGCTTGCTAAGCACTCCTGGTAGCCACTGGGCTTTTGCAGTCTGTGGAGGGAGACTTGCCAGTGAGGACGAGCACACGGTCGCTGGGAGGAACCAATGTCTCCGGTAAAGCCCGATCAGCTTCGTTTCGTCCATAAGAAGAGGCTTCCAGGTGAATGCAGAGAATGTTTTTGAACAGTCAGAGGGCAGCCGGAGGATTTAGTGGTCATTTTGAGTTCAAGTAAAAGCTAATCTCGTTACTGCTTGCAACTAAACATTATAATGATGATTCTGAAATGTTAAGCTGTTCAATGGACGTTTTCTGTCCACATGCTAAAACTCCAGTTATTTTCATATTGTGCATTTCTCTGTATTTTTCATATATTAAAAATTGGAAACACGTCTTAGCCCTCTCATCCTCATTCTTTCTGTACAAGAAACGATTTCTGCCAAATATCACACCAAAACCATGTTTTTTACTTAGAAACTGATAATTCCAAAATTCAGCAGTTCTTCTCATTTGGATCCAGCACCATTATAAGTACCCTTAGTTGCTTTGATACAATAACCTGAGAATACAGGAGTTGTAGATAACACACAAGGACTGCTCTTCTGGGTTTCTGCTAGCCTTAACAGGCTAGCATTTTTTATTATTTTGAAAGACGAATGAACACCTGCCATCACGGAGAGAGAGCAAAACCCCTCCAAACATCTGAAATGGCTAGTAGGTGCCATTTGTAAGCTCAGTCATTAATGTACTAGAGAAGGACTGAGCTTTTAGGTGGGGAAAGGGGGAAAGTCTTGATACAGGAGTTGGAAAACCCATTAAAGTTGGGACATAAGTGACCTGCAGTGCACTCCTTTTGTAATAGCTTTAATACATTGAGGATGTAATCAATGGAAAGGGCAATAGAAATTTTAATGTGAACGGGCATAGCCATCCACTATAGATATAAAAACGTGTAGGAGATTTTTGTTGCTGGCCCCAAAAGTAAATCCTGGAGCAGTACTGCGAATTGCTGTAGTAATGCCTGAACAGAGAGATTCTTCTGAGCTCCAAAGTACTTGGAGGCATTGGGAATTTTGTTGTTGCTTTCTTTCCAAGGGCTCTAGGTGTTGCTGTATCTTTGCAAAACAGCCAAGGGTATCTTCCAGAGCTGAAACAGTTGTGCTCCTTGGGACAAGCTGATCTTGGAAATGGAAGAAGTGAGCAGGAGAGGGAAGATTTGGGTGGCTGGGCTGAAGCTGCGCGCAGCCCCTGCTCGGCCGTGTGGTGTGTGCTAGGGCTTTTGTCACGTGGCGAGGACATTGAAGTGCTGCCAGCGAAGTGCTCTGGAGAGATGAGAGGCCTTGGGAATGGCGAGCACTTTTGCCTTTACCTTGCTGAACCTTTACCTCCACTGAACTCCTTCTGTAGCTCAGGATCTGGCCCAGCCACGGAGGCGCAAACTGTTGGCAATGCGCTGGTCTTGAAAGCGCGAGGGAGACAACAATGCTGGCCTTGATTTGCACGTTACATTAATTCCTTCATAATCCCTTCCGAAGGTCTGGGCACGCGTACAGCCATTAGCGGTGCGCCAGCAAAACGTACCTGGGAGCACGTAGCTTTCCCTCGCCTGCTCATAGCAGCAGCAGCCCAGAGGGAGGGAGGCGGTGATGAACTGAAGGTAAGGGAGGCCAGCTGGTGCCCGTGCTTTGTGTTCAAAACGGTAACGTCCTGTGTGATGGTTTTGCTTTGCTCTGCTGCGGATATATAGTATGTTTATGTGCACAGAAGCAGGCGTTGTAGCTTTCGGATCTTTCGTGATGGTCAATGCAGGTACTGAAGATACGATGAACTTTAGGGTTCCTCCTGAGGTTTGTATATGCTTCCTTAGGGATTTGTATCCAAGATTTCTGTTCAAGCTGTCTTACTTTTTCATGATGTGAGGAAACATCTTAGGTTTGTTTCTAGCAAATGTAGAGCTTTATCACCTATCTGAAACTTACGGTGCTCATTCCATTTAAGAATGCTAACTCTTGAAGTGCAAGGTATATTTAGAGTATTTAGAATTTCTTCAGGAAAGAAAAGGAGTAAGCCTTGGCTTACAAAGTCATTCCATGGTGGTTTTTTCTTGTTGTTGATAGCCCTCTTGTTGTTTCCGTTGTCCCAACTTCACTTGTACAGACAGTCTTGTTTGTTCTCATTTCTTGGCTTGGTGAGTTCCAGCTTCATGGCTGGTGCAGCTTCAGGCTGGCACTCTTCCACTGCCATTAAGAAGGTTATTTGTAGACTTGCAAGCATAAAATCTTTCTGCTTTGAGGACAGCCTTGTATTTAGTTTACTCTTATTTTCTGTAAATCAAATCCTTTATGGTTATGGAATGGATGTGTAATACCTGTCATCAGAATGTCTCCTGTACTATTTTTGCATGTTTATTGACTCATGTGCTTGGTTTTCTTCAGGTTTCTCATCTGTTATTTAATCTTAGATGTTTCAGCCTCCAACATCAAAAGCATTGCTTTTTTTTTTTTTTTAAAGTTGTCCTTTTAAAAAAAAAAAAAAAAAAAAAAGTAAGTTGGTTACTAGTAAAACCAAGGACAGTCTTAATCCTAACTGTAACATTGGAAGTTAAAGAACAGCGCTGCTCACGTTTGTGCCAGAAGTAACGTACGTAAAACTGGCATAGCTGTAGTCGAGGAGCTGTGCTGAAGAAACCAGGCCAGCCCTCTGTGCTCAGCTGTCAGGGTACCTCTGATGGGAACAATTCTGTTTTTTGAAGGACATTGTATGGCTTACTGCTTAAGAAACACCAGTAATTGCTCCTGCTCTCTGTTTTTCATAGTCTTTGTGTGATGAATCACAAGAATCGTATGTCGCTGAACATGCAGGAACTATCTGAATTTATGGTTGTGAAATCTGGCTGTAGAGTTGTCAGTCTAGATTTGTCTGCAAATTGCAATTGTGACTAAAATTAAATTACATGAATATAATGAAACAGACTGAAATCTAGCTGAAGATCTGCTGTTCAGCTTCTTACTTCCATCTTCAAACAGTGATTTATTTGTAAGAGGAGTTACTTTCCAATGGGGAAACAGAAGTTGTATTGCATGATGAAGCATGATCCTTATATGTTCCAGAAATGGGAAATGACTGTGCTTTCACAATTTTTCTCCAATCTCAGACATTGGATAAATCTTGCACTTCTTCCCAATGAGGAGGCCTGGGGAGCTTTTTTTTGGTTTGTTTAAAATTTTATATGTAAGGAGACATTATTATATTATTATAGGTCTTCATTATTATTTTTAATTTTAATCTGGATCTTCAACTTGTACAAGAAAAGCCAAAATATCTTCAGATCTATAATAATATCCCCAGAACTCTGAATTGAAAATACCTTTGATTCTTAATTTCTGCTGTTCTTTCCACCAAGACTTCTTACATTACAATATGTTTGACCTTTATTTTCCTCTTTTTATTTAGTGTGTCCCTGAAGTATTCATTTCGTTCATTAGTAAATTAGCTCAACTGCAGAGTGGTAGGAAAAATAACTGATTTAAAAACACAGGCTTTCTCTCTAAGAAGAAAAAAGCAAACCGCATTTACTCCTCTGTCTAAGGCTTGCCAGATGTCATGGAGATCTTAGAAGAAATATGCAAAGAATCAGATACAAACTGATGTACCTGGAGAACTAAATAATTGCTTCATTTTATTATAGCTGTTTAATCAATATTTTTGTCTCAGTGATGCTCTTGATATTCTTTTGATGGATGCTCACTAGATACAACTGACAGCCAGCAGGTATTTTTCCCAAAAGAACTGACCAAGAGAAGAGCTGTTTTTGGCAAGAAAAAAAAAATCAAATAATTGACTCCAGCCAGTGACAATTGGCTTTATCAAAGGCTATTAATTGAAATGCCAAATTTAGTTCTCTGCCATTGTTGTGAGCTATTGTTTTTGCACTGCAGATTTCACCCTAAGTGTCGCACTTCAAAGTCAGAGACATTCATAGTCCCTATAAATATCTACTCTAGTCCTGAGTGTTTATTTTCCTCAGTTTACTAGTTCGTGTTGCAGTTAGGTAAGCATAATGAGATTCATCAAATATTCAGAGTTTTTTCTGGACACCTTCTTATAAGCTGCCTGTACAGAGGGATGTGCTATGTGCATGCATACAGAATGCTAAATACAGGTTAGAGGAAAACTGTCAAATGCCTACTATGACTCAGACCATCATTAAGCGTGTAAAAAAACCATCCTGTTTAGGTATGAAGTTTATTTTTTTCGAGCCTTTATTTTCTTCTGCTGTAAGCAAATGTGTTAGAAAATGTACTTCTGTCTCTCAGTTACTCTTTCTGGTCAACGGGTCTCCTTTAGGAGTAGGTTGTGTCGCAGTGACTTGTCTACAGGAATGCATTTTAATATACTGTTAATGACTACTTTTTATATAGAAATTTAGGGATAGAAATGTATTAGTTCCTTCCTTTGATAATTACAGAGAGAGATCTTTATAATGCAGTTTCCTGTGACACAAATATAATACCTTCAGTTTCCCCTGGAAGTTGTTACCTTTCAGATGACTGTTCTAATTGCGCATCACATTTATGTAAAATCGTTTTATTTCACGTGATACGCATCCTCTTTGGGATGACACTCATTGCTTGTTCATATCTAGACCATTTATATATCACTGCAGCAGTATTGCCATTAAGTAGAAATCAAAGTCAGGATTTTTGGTGAGTTGTGCACATACATACAGCATGTTAGGTTTTCTCGTTCCTTTCTCTTATTTAGTGTGCAGAGTTTCATTCTTTGCTATATTTGGGTGTCTTGCAGAAAGGATTGTTACAAAATATAGAAAGGAAAATTGTTTTCATAGGGGAGTGCTTTTAAAACCTATAAAGTCCTATTTTAAAGCCTGAGAACTGCGAAAATTTCAAGAAAAGTGAATGTGATGAGAGGAATATGAGCAAATCTTGAGGGATGTCAAGGAAAATAGAGTGGGGCCATGGAAAATAAGGGTATAAAAGCATTTACAAAATTAAAAGCAAAATTCAGATGGTGATATTTAGAGGAAAAATATTTAATTAAAAATCCTTTTTCTTAGATAAAATGGAAGACATCAAATGATAGTTTCTTAAAGCTTTAAATATCGATACCGTATTACTTGCTACTATAGCATTTATCTGAGGCAGGGTCTTGAGAGTTACAAAGTGTTAGGTTAAAGTTTTACTGTCTGCTGAAACTGGGGTGGCAAATCCCAAGCAATGGGACTAGTCACTTGTAGGACAAGGGCGGAATGGAAAGCTGCTGGTGTTTTGGAAAGCAAGGAGTATTTGGAAACTGATTTTTCAGTCTGGCTTCCTATCTGTTTGCACAGAGTCATCGTCTTGAGTATCTATCTGTTCCTTTCCCAGCCTTCAGGTACGTATAGATAACGTAGTTAACTGCAGTGCTTCCCAGGTAGTGATTTAATTTTCTGTTCCTGTTCCTTGGCTTTTATATATTCTTTTAATGCTGCCGGCTAGCTTGTGTCAGATCATATATCCGCTTCTCTCACCCATCCTAGCCTCCCGCACTGTAGATCGTGCTCTTCTTCTGCTTCCTGTCATCGCTGCTTCTGCCATCTGCATCTACTGTACCGTGGGCTTACATGGACAGAGGAGGGGAGAAGGCAGGATTCCATAAGACAATGAGAAATGAGAATGTTCTTTATGCTTAGTAAAAAGCAAACATCTTGGGAGCAGGGAGATGTAATGAGATGATTGTTTTGTGTGTTTTGAAAGAGTAGTTTGGTTTATGTCTTAACCACAGCAAAAAACTGACTGTAATAGCAGAATAATCTTCCTGATTTGGAGCTGTGTCTCTTGCATGCCACGTTATTCCTCAGTGTTAGCGAGGAATGAAACCATTAAATATTTTCAGTGAAGTATTATGTATAAACACTTGGTCATATGTGCTAACAGTCTTTGATCTAAAACAATCCAAAACAAAAGGTTTGGGAACAGCCAAGCCTTAAATAAATATCGGAGCACAGGGAAAGTTGGTAGGCATGGTAATATGAAAATGGAATGAAGAATACGTTCTCGCAGTATCAGGCTAAGCTTATTTGCAGTTTTGTTTGGTGAACTCCTTGTACCGGAGTTGATACTGCTCAGTGAAAGGTGACAAGACAGAATAGGAATGAAAAAACACGATGAGGTGAGAATGCCTGTATTATGTTGCACTGCTGCAGAGATTGATGTGGGGAGGCTAAAACTGGCAAGAGTAGAGTGGAAGTATATTGGCATTGCGTTAAAGATAGTAGCATAACTTCCTCCGGTGATTAGAATGTATTTTTACATCTGATGTGAAATATTTTAATCCTAGGTGTGTTTTTCAAGAGGTGAGTGTACACGTTATAAATTATGGAGTGAGATGTTGAATGGTCTAAATTAACATCAAATACCTGTTTCCTTTGTGATGCTGAGGTGCTCAGCTATTTGGGCTTGCTCTTGTTTTCTATAAAAAGAAAAATAAGCAAAGATACTTGTCTGTCTTCTAGTGTGGTAGTGAGTAAAATTCTGTAAAGTGAAAAATCTTGGAGAGAAAGAATGTGTGCTTTAACAGGAGTGTTGTGAACATATAGTAACATACTGTTGAAAGCCTTGGCAGTTTTATATGTGCCAGTTGTTGGAGGAAGAAGAGGGGAGACTTCTGTAATGTATGCATTTTCAGCAAAAGGACCCACATTTAATAGTGAAGAATAATCCTTTTTCTTTCCTTAATGTTCTCAGTCAAAATTCTTGGGACCTCCAAAAGTAAGCAAGTGTGTTCATGTGATGGGAACAAGATAACATCTTTCTCCTGCAAATCTTGAACAGCGATTGAAGACATGAGTTTTTCATATATTATATACATTATGTATATATATTTGTGTGTATTTTTTATATACAAATATTAAATATTACATATATATTTAAAAAATTGTCAATAAAGACACCAATGAACAGTTAAAACACTGTTTGAAATCTAGTCAGTAGTGCTTTTTTTCCGCTAGAAATTAGTCCCACTGGTCAGACCTCGAATCCATCTAGAAGTTGATTTGGAGTTCCCTGGAGGTTTTGTATGCCATTTAAGGGTGAAAATGTTTAGAAATTTTCTTTGAATTCTGCTTTGCTTTTTGCGCAGCTTTGGAGTACTATAGATTGCATGGCAATGAGATCTTCTCCCTCCGCCTCCTTTTTTCAGACCATAAGTCTGAAGAATATTAATATATTAATTGCAGTGTGTCTCGCTGTCTTCAAGTCATTTCCCCACCCCCAAGTTAGTATTATAGAATATGGAATGATTTCATAATTTATAAAGACTTGAGCTTCAACTCCTCCTCCTCATGATCTCATCTTTTTAGAGGAAAGAGCAAATAATACTCGCTTTCTCTAGAAATGAAGGGGCTTGCAAATTCTTTGCTCTTTCTTACCATATAGCTGTTTACAAGAGTGGTTAAGACTAGAAGCCGGAAGGGAAAGCTTCTTAGACGATCTGGAAGAGTGGAGAAACGCCAAGGTGAGGTCCTTACCAGGAGTGAGGGATTTAACTACTGGTTTCAGAATATTTTTTGGTTTAAGGAGCTCGGGAACACTAACATTGGTACCAGTGGCAGAATGTTCTTTGATCTCTGAATACCATTACGAAACTTCGACCTTAGCATCATAAGCTTTTGGGGCCGTGAGTAAACCAACTTGTTGGAAGTCTGGTGCAGCTGGTACTGTATCCTTTGTTCTCTAATCCTCTTTTTTTACAAAAGCACTGCATGGTCTCCAGGCAGTGTGATGTAATTGGATGTTGTTGCCTTGCTTGACTCTCGTGGAGATTATTTCCCTCTAGTCTTTGCAGTCTTCAGTATTTTCTGGCCAGTCTGTTTGCAAGCTGTGCTGGGTCCTCATGAAATAATTGGTCTTAGAAACAGAAGTGTATGGGAGTAGGAAACATGAGTACAGGAAACACCAAAGAATAAAATAACTCTTTCTGTCCTGTCAGGGTTTGTTCTATAACCTTGGCCAGCACAGGTACCAGAAACTGCATCCAGATTATCTTTATTTGACTGCTCTTAGTCAAAACTGGCCTCACGAATAAGGACATCGGTGAAGATAATCATGATACAATCTGCTTTTAACGTTATAAATGCAGATTTGTGGCTAGATGACACAGAACCTGCCACGTCTTGTAGCTGAGTTAGCTATGTGCTCCACTGTTTACCGAATGTAGACCTTTGGGTGTTATTTAGTTATTTATTTAGCAGTAAACTTCATCCTATGGGTTCAGCACTGACATTTTTGCTTTTCCCAGT
The DNA here is from genome assembly GCA_013399115.1 of Anseranas semipalmata. Taxonomy (NCBI): domain Eukaryota; kingdom Metazoa; phylum Chordata; class Aves; order Anseriformes; family Anseranatidae; genus Anseranas; species Anseranas semipalmata. The sequence continues at coordinate 540,005 of VXAA01006847.1, read as the reverse complement.
AAGATGAAGAATCACCAGAGAGTGTAGTCATTCAGGTGTGACCAGCCTTCCTTTGGTATGGTAACCAATCTTCATACCCTGGGAGCCACTAAATGCATCACTTGTCAAGAAGCTCAGGAACTGGTGCTCCTGCAAAGGGCTGTGGCCTGTGTTGAAGGGTTTCCTCTAGCTGGTGGGCTGGGATGTGGTTGAGTTCTCAGGGAAATGTAGTGCTGTATCACTTGCAGTAGTTCTTCCTAGCACACTAATGCAACAGAATTAAACCTGAACAAAATAATGGAGTCAGGTGTACAGCAAGAGGAACATCACTTTCAACAACACAGCAATGCAGATGACAGGTTTTCTGGAAATGCGAGTGCAGGGGTTGTTGTGGTGACAATCCTGTTGTCTACCTTTTTTGTCTATCTTTTTTTTTATTACTTTTTTTCCTATAAGTTTGAATGTGTTGCTCCTCTTTGTACTTTTGTTAACTTTTTTGTTAACTTTTTAACATTTTCAAAGGCATTGATCAGCTTCAGCAAGCAGTAGTGTGATTGGAAGAGGTTTGTTGAGATGCCTGGATTATTAATGTGAAAGAGAGTAACCCTAAGAGTTATAAATAGTTGAGAGAATTTCTGTTCCAAGAGAGACTGTGTGTTTTTCCTTACATGTAAAAAGTGTTCTCTGGGAAACATTTTGTGAGGTTATTTGGATAATTATTTTTCAGATAATTAGTTGTAACAAAACCAGATCCTTACTTATGTTTCTTTTTAATGTGGACTTACATAAGCAAGTTCAAGCTTTACCTATGAATATGTATTTTTTTATACTTTTGAAAACTGTCTTTTGGAAAGTGCAAGCACCAAAAAAAACCAACCAACAAATCCAGAGAGAACAGCTCTGATACTCTGATCAGTTTTTGATAAGGGATATATGTTCAACTGTCTTTGCAGAAGCATTACTGTGACTTCATATGACAGACTGAAAATATCAAATGATGTATGATCCTGATGAAAGGAAGTTAGTATTGTGGTAAATTTCTACCAATGCACGGGGAAATCAGACCAGTGACTCCAGAACTGAAACTGTTTTTCTTTTAAAGAGTCTCATTTTAATGGAGAGGATGAGAGGAAGAAAATGGGGGAAAAAGAAGACAAGGCTGAGGACCGTAGAGACTGTACAAAGCTAATGATTTTTTTTTTTTTTATTCTCCTGAAAAGCATCATTCAGATGGTGGGAGTAAGAGGTATAAAAAGCCTTTGTACCTGGCAGCCATTTGATGAACAGCCTACAATTATTTTTGTTAAACTCTTGCAGATCTTCTGCTGGAATCTGAATGTGTAATTTGTAGCATTTGGCAAGCACAGATGACCATACCCCTTTTGCTTCTGAATTCAAACAATGAATGTCGGCATTCAGAAAGTTTTGCTGTATTACGTCAGTGCTCTGTCATGCTTTCCATACAGACTACCACTCCCTTAAAATTAATTGAAAAATTACTGACATTGCCTATTTGAAACAAAACAAAAAGAAAAGACATAAAACAACACCAAAACAAACCACACAGAAACCTGAACAAACATATTCGTATTTGCAATTGTTGAGACATGAACTAAATGTTTCTTCTGATGTTAGTTGTTTTTGTGTTCATAGATGGAGACATGCTTAAAGAATGTCATTGGCCTGCGTGCAGTGATCAAATTTGAACTTGTACCTCCATGCACAGCAGAAAGTCTTGGTGCAGCCAAGGCTGAAGATACCTGCTGCTTAGGGATGACTTTTTTTAGTCTTTTTTTTTTTTTTTTTTTTAAGGGGGGGTTGTTTTTANTGTATTACGTAGAGTGGTAGTGTCCCATATTCTCTTTTACTTTACACCTTGAAGTGTGATCTTTGGATCTCTGTACATCACCTGTATTTTTCTACTGCACTGTGTATTCTGAAGTCAAGATGTTGAACACCATCAGTAGGAACATGTGCGTGCTACTGGAGTGTGCCAAACTTCAACTCGTGTTGCAGGTGCAGTAGGCAGAATCTTTCCATGTGGGGCATGTATAGTGATTCCTGTAGCATAAATAATTATGAGTGAGGTATAAATGTGGAGGCCTGCTTGCCCTTCAGCACGATGCCTGCTAGGTGGTCCCTCCCCATCCCAGAATTGGATGGCTGCTACTGCTGTGACTTGTCACTGTTTCAGGTCATAGTAGGAGATGCTCTAAATTAGTTTTGGATTATAAACAAACTGTGGTTTAAAAACTTGCATCCTTAAATTGGATTCCAAAGATACAATATCCTTCCTAAAAATCAGTTGTGTTATCTGAAAATCTCATTTCTGGAGTTTAGTCTGTGTTGCTGTAGGTTCTCCACACTGTTACCAATATCTGCTGTTCTACATGCACCATGGCTTTGTGGACTGGGAAAGAAAATACGTGGTGTTTGGGGGCAGGGCTGCATGCATGCTGAAGGCTGGCCTTTTTCTCATCAGCGGCAGCGTGCCCAATGGGCTTAATCCCTGCCCTAAGCCCTAACAATGCACACAGTCATAACCTGAAATTTGGTTCAATACTGACAAAGATGTGTTGATGTTGACATCTTATTTCCATGGTTGTGTCAGTGTTATCTGCTATATCCTAATGTTGTGAGAGGGAAGCTTTTTAAAAAATATATATATTTTTAGACATCTTAAATGTTTGTTTATTTATAGCTGAACATTTCTCATGAAGTGATCACAATTGTTCAAAAAAGCTTTAAGAAACCTACCTCTTTTCCTCATCTGTTCTGAGCATTACTACAGGATATTATTGAATGCTGTTCCTGTTACCTCAGTAAATGTGTTTTGTGGAGGTGTTGATCAATCCTATTGCCACTTTCTGGTGGTCCTCCAGCTGTTCACTGTCTTCTGGAAATCCTTCATTTCTGCCTTTATTTATTTTGAAAACTAGAAATAAAGGCCACTTAAATTCCATTAGCAGTGCTCTGTTTTGCTCTTCATCTCCCTCGGGCAAAGTAGACTTATCAAGAGGATGTCTGCAAAAAAAAAAAAAAAACAAAAAAAACCTACCAGTTAACTCTTATGTTCCTGTTGCGTGCCATGCCACTCTTTTCTGACATGTTTGTGCTGCATTGCCAGGCGGTGCTGAGCTCCAGCCTTACAGTAGCCACATTCTCTTCATGACTGCAGGACATGGCTTCTGTGTCTGAGATTCAAGGCAAAACTTGTCTTTAAATTGGATGAAAGCAAAAAAAAAACACATGATAACTGCATAGTTTAAGACTATATTTTCCCCCAAAGTGGGTGTTTTTTGGTACAAACAGTTAAAAGTTTAGAGAAGAGCCAACGTGAACCATAGCATGAAAGAGCCCTTAAGTAAATTTACCTAAAAGTTTCTACATATGATCAGGTTATCCGATCTTTTTTTTTTTTCTCAAAATGAAAGATTCATGGAAATTATAAAGAGGTCATATGGAGACAGTCCAGAAACTTCCATAGTTTGAGTTTTGCCTTAATTGGACAAGTGACAGAAAATGCTTTTTTTTTTTTTTTTTTTTGCTGTTACTTTGTTGGGTGTTAGCAGTGAGAGAGCGAGGTGCCTTTTCCTCGTGCCTGGCACAACCCGTCATGCAGCTCCTCAGCTCCACCTCTGCTAGGATACCGTGTAGGAATAGCCCCTTTTGGTTTTTGAAAGTAGTCAGACTGTTTGGAGAAGTGAGGCCGGTGAGACGTGAGAGATGGTGCTGGTTACCCTGTGAGGTGTAGGCTGTTCTTGACTTTCCTCTGCTTCAGGTATCAGAGATGATGTGCATCTTATCTATCCGGCCTTCTTCTGCAAACACCTTTTTATTAAGAGTATGTAGTATGCTGTGTGTCATGCTAGACATATTTGTAATTCAGGAAACAAAATATTTATATAAACATTGCTTGCTGGCAGGTGCTGTAGGAATGGTGTGGACTACTCTCATCATGAAGTGTTTCTGGATCTTGTTTGCTTTTCTTCTAGCATAAGAATGCTTGTGAAAAAGAGCATGTAATGTCTTTAATTCATTGGATGTGAATTACTTTGGAAGAAGGAGAACCACAACCTATGAGTGCTGAAGGAAAAAGGAAATGTAAAACAAAAACATTTTAAGAAGGATTGAGGGATTTAATATTTTTCTCTAAAAGTAGGTTAGATAAAGCATGTCATTCTGCTCTATTTCAGCCACATCAGTTTATTTCATAGATTTGTTTTTCTCGTCTTGGTTTCTTTAGGCAGAGAAGTTTAAGGAACGTAAGAATATCGCATCTCTGGAGGTGTGCTACTATGAGCCTTACGATGCCTGGCAAACTCAGTTACTGCAGTGTCTGTATCATCCAAAGGAAAACTTTTGGGTGTTCAAACTAAACCAGAGTATTACGTATGTGGAGTGCTGTTCTTGACTATTTTAAGAACTTAAAATGAAGGTGGGGAGAAGTAGCTGTGGAGGACAGTGGCCCTAACCTTAAACCTGCCAAACGAAGTTTAGAGTATCCCCGCTGACTTCAGCATCCTCTTGGGATGTCTGTACTATTGGGGAAAAAAGACAGAATAAGGCTAAAGTAGCTACAAAGCTTTGTATTCACTTCCATAAATTATGTCTAGTGGTTTCGTGTACAAGCTGAAAGCCCTCAGGTTGTATTATTTTAACGAGAGAGGTGATTTAGCAAAGTTACCTCTGAAATTATGCTGCGCAAGTTAGTGTTGGTAAGGCTCTTTAATCTTCCCTCCAGTTCTTTCTCCCTTTTTGAAGCCATCCCTTATAAGAATAAAAAGGAAGCTTTCCAGTCTATTCTTGATTTATCAAATAGAGTGGCTAAACATGGAATAATGCTGCCTGGCACCTGCTGAGTGAGAAATAATTATATTTTAATATATCACTGGAAAAAATACCTAGATGTTAAAAGCATAATATATGGCATCTGTTCAATAGACAAAAGACATAATTAAGACATTTTAGAGAAATATCAAGGGAATAACCAAAAAGTATTTTTTATTTATTAGAAAAAGCAGTTGTCTCGCATGCAAGGTAATTTGGCATTCAAATCAAAATAATTTTAAGAGAAGCACATACATAGGAAATAGCAGGATTTTTTCTTTAATCTCTTAAGACAAAATGAAGCTAGTTAAAATGACAGCATGAACCAAAGTAGCTATCCATAGTGGATAAGAGATTTCTTCTTTTTCATTTTATGTGTTTCCATTTTGCAGAAACTAAATCCTTTTAACAATAAATGTGCTGTAGTATAAATACAATGATATATACTCATTTTATTAGTAGTTATTTGTCTGTGCTTTTTTCTTTATTCTTTCCCAGGGCATTAGAATATTTTTAGTGGGTAGATGAGTGACTAAACGATCACAATTTTTATTTTTATTTTTATTTTTATTTTTATTTTTATTTTTTATTTTTTATTTTTTATTTTTTATTTTTNTTATTATATTTATTTTTATTTTATATATATATTTTAATTTTCTTGGTAGACTTAGTAAGGTTCCATATGGGAGTCAAATAAACCTCATTGTTGTCTACTTGGTTGAGACTTAATTCTTGTAGGACCATCAGTAGTTTTTTTTTAATTAAACTCTTGTGCAGAGGAGTTTGCTTTTCAGGTGAAGGATAATTGCAAAACCAATTTCCAAATATCAGAGGGGTTCAAGAAGTTAAGTAATTTTCTTTAACATCTAAAACAAACCACATCCCATGTGGCCTAGGTATGTGAGTATGAAGATGGTAATACCACTGGTTTGTTGAAAATTGGTCTGGTATCAATTTTTTTTTTTTACTGGGGGGTGGGAATTCTCTCCATACCAATTTTCTGCATGTTTTTATATTCCATTGGACATTTTGGATTATTTTCTTTGAGGTGTACATAAAGATGCCAATAATAAGAAATGTAAAAGTATAGTTGAAAATGTGACGCTGCTAAATTTTGGGTTTTGTTACTTCCATTCAGAAGGTCCTTTTAAAAATTACTCTCAGCCTTGTGTTTATGCTGTCTAGGTGACCCAGATAAATTCTGTTTTCTTTATAAAACTTCAGTAACCAAATATAATACAAAATACTTAGTGTTCTGCTGCTGCTCTTCCCAGAGGCTTTTTCTAGTGAGAAACTAGACTAGCAAATGAAGCACCGGGATTGGGAGATAGCTAGAAGTCCCAGCATGGGTTAAATCGAGTCGTGCACTAGCGATTATTTTTAATACCTGAAACGTTATGATTTTTAAAAATCTACTGAAGAATTGTCCCTGAAGAGGTAAAAATGCCATAATATTGTTGATCTTTGAAATGTGCATGACATCTGGGATAGAAGGCAACAGTATCCTTGCGGCTGCTTCACTGTAAACCTGCAACAGAAAGGCTAACTAACTTTTCTGCGGCTACCTCTTTTTCTGGGAATGATGGGAAGAATCTAGTCCATGTAGAAGTTCTTTGCACTCTTGAAGATGACTTCAAAATTCTCTTTCCTAACATTAAGAAAAATCTGCGTTTGTTTACTTCCATATGCACGTATTGTTTCATTTCCAGTTTTTGTAATATTATATGCTGTATGACTAATTGTAGCTATAAAAATAGGAAGAAAACAAGCTTGTTAGGCTCAAGAAATTATACAATTTCTTAAATTAATGATCTTTGTTTCCTCTTAGAATTCTGAAAAGGTCTGCAGTGACAAAATTAATAGTAGTCCTGCAATGTCAAATAAGAAGCAATATAATCTGGAATAAGATGATGCATGGGATCAAATTTTAACTCCCCCCTGTTCCTACTTTGGTCCAGAAGTCAGGTTTTTAGTGCACATATTTCTTCTGTGCAGTTAATGATATCAAGCTTGCAAAGCTTGACATCCTAATGCTGATACAGCCTGCTTCCTTGAAAAAGTGAGGTGCTTGAAACCAAAACCTGCCGTACACTAGAGAATAAATATAACTTATTATTTTATTTGAAATGGTGAGGAACTCTGTGTTAATTCAATCTCATTGTCATTTTTATTGAGCTTTTTTTGCTGGATTTGCCCCTGCTTGAATATGAAAAGTAGTTTTGCATTCACTTTGAATTTTTGTTTTATTGATCCTCCTCAGTTTTATATGGCCCTTGTTGTGGCAGGTTCTCTTCAGATGTTAGAAAACACAGGCATTATAATGGATTATTACTTATTGCACAGTATTTTTGATGTATGCCAAAGTCCTGCAATGCTCAGTTACATTTTGAGAAAATACCTGATAGTATTGTAAGATTATTACTATTGTGATAGTGGAGTGCTTTGCCTTTTTAATGTACTCTTATATTTACTCTTCTAAATCATTCTGTCTCTTTCTCATCATGTTCATGTGCTCTTCCAAATTAACTCAAGGGTACTTATGAGAACTTAATTATGAGATGAATAAACTCTGAAGCATAGTCTGCACTAGCAGAATTGTCAGTTGCTAATATGCCTGTAACTAACGTGTCCAGGATGGATTTAGCAGCACTTCTTTGTGAGCGTTTAGCAAGCTGTGCTGCTTGAGCCTCCTGACTCCAGATGTTGCATGTCCTGGCTTTGCGTGGGCTCCAGCACTCCTGCTTCCTACAGCTCACGTCTCTGTTATCCATCCACAGACACAGGGCCATGCAAGGTGGGCAATCAAGAAGACTTTTCTCATGCTGGTCTGGCCACTCAGGTGCTCTTCTTGCAGAAGCACATCCTTCCCTGGAGCATTTTAGAAGCAGGCTGAGAACAGACAAGAGATGAGCACCTAGTCTGAGGGAGTTTGGCTAGATTTGTGTAGTAATCAGTTGAGTGAGGTACTAGCAAAGGATGACCTGTTGCTTTT